>JAPMNZ010913058.1:0-10776 GCA_029875035.1 Pomatoschistus microps
TAACTCTATTTTAAATTTTATCTTAAATTTATTCCTTAGAAGTGTTTTTTATTCATTATTTTTATTCATTATTTTTATTATGCCTCTCTTCCCTTTCCTCTCTTCTCTCTGACTGTTGCACCGAGCCAAAGCAATTTCCAACTCTGTAACATCCTGTTACTTATGTGGCAATAAAAACAATTCTGATTCTGATTGTAAGAGTTGGTTGGTCCTGATGTTCTGCTGTTCTCCATGACGACACATGATCAAACCAGAGTCACAGATCACATCTGTAGATGGATTTAGTTTATTGCAGTATGGTGAAAAATATGTATTGTACAGTATATAATGGCAATAACAATTGAGCCATGGGTCAAGAGATTTGATAGCTATTGCACACTTTCCATCACATGTCAACGCACAGACGAGACGTTTAAAAAGGGACGATATGAAGGGCATTATAATCCCGTGAATCATGCCTGGGCTTTCATCAGCCAAAGCGTGCCCGGAATTTACATCAAACTATATCATGATGTGAAACTACATTTTGTGCTGTTTAAGGTCTAAAGATATTTTTTCCCAGATCAATGTCTCAATGTGTTTCAACTTGTAAAAATATGTTTTGTTGGATCATGCCTGGCAGAAACTGGATGTCTGAGTATTGACATTGAGAGAAATCAGTGCATTGTGATTCATTTTCTTATTGCACTCCATTAGAATATGGTTCTTACTGTGACTTCCCCAACGCTGATGAGAAGCAAAGGCGCTCACCTATAGACAGAGAAGCCTATTCAGCATTCTCTTCTGAACTGTAGGAAGGATGTAGTATTTTGACACTCTCAAATCTAACCTCACGGAGAACAGAACTGAGCCGTATTGTCGCCTGATGTTATCCCTTCATTTTGTGCACTAGATCTTGCTCTGTAATGTGGTACAGAGGCCCGGGACGTTTGGGAGTCAATCGGAGGTTACTGGCGCTGAGTGTGCGAGCAACTGTCTGGGTGAAGGTTTTTGTGGTAAAGGTAATTTAAAGTAAACTTCCTTCCATGAAGGGCTGCACTGAACGGTGAGCAGTGTGTGGACATGTGTGTTCTGTAGGTAATCTAATGTACTGAGGTTTGCCTATTTGATATAAACAATCATCAAAATAATGGTGATAAATGTACGAAGTTCTCGTTGAGTGAAGTCTGTCTGTAAACAGTCTTGCCCTCTTGTTGTGCTGCTGGACTTCAGGCTAATTGGCCTTCCCCCTGTGACTTGTCAGGTCCAGATGAATGAGTTTGTTTGTAAGCCCTGTGGCCCTAACCTGCCTAATTAGAGAAAATAAATCCAGCTGATTGGTATAAGGTCACCACACCAGTCTCCATCTCCCCAACAAACTCAACATCAACTTTGTGAGCCTATATGCTCTCTGCTCCTCTTGATACTTTGCATGCTTGTATTATTGTTTGCAATTTATTTGGAAGATTTACCTTTTGCTTATATTTTCAAAAACATCCGTACAACTGTAATGATGGATTAAGATCTTTGACATCTGTAAGTTCACTGCAAATACCAATTGTACCCAAAGCTATTTTGTTTTTTTCAATGTCTGCACTTTGCTTTTAAATGCACCAGTGAAATAGGGCATAGGTCAGCCATGCTTGTCGTGACCTGAGTCAGCATGGCTGCACGTTTATTTGCATTGCCCATACGTGTGTGAGGTCTTTAAGGGGGTGTGGTGGGACAGCAGACATGGGCCCAAGCTCAGGGGTACCCCAGGCCCCAGAATTCCCCCAAGCAGCATCCAGCACAGAGGAACAACTATGGCCTTTGTTGGTCACCCCATGGATCTCACACACAGTTAATATAGACTTTTCCCACTGACTCTGCCAAGAGTCTGAAGTCATTTAATGAAGTGGTGGCTGAGTTTCGAAGGAGCCAGTATGCTTCAGCTCATACTTACAGAATGGAAAAATTCTGTTATACAGTGAGAGGACGATGAATGACAAAGGGATTGTGTTCTGATACTCAGCTCTCAAGAGCCTACAACAACAAGCACAGGGACACAAGAACACTTACCACCATTTGATGCCACTGGTGTGAGGAGGAGGGTCAACTTGTGGCCTCTTGCTATATGCTGCACCTTCCCATTAAAGTACAATGGAAGGGTATCTTCAATGCCAATATATAATGATATATATATATATATTATATATATATATATATGTATTTGTCTATGTATATGTTTATGTTTGTCTAAATAATACTAGAAATCCATGGTATGTTTCAGTACAGCTGCAAAGCTGGAGTGTATTGTTCTTACAAACAAACAAAAAGTACAAACTTGTCACTGTTTCACATAATCTCCATTTGCACCAGTTAAAATTAAAATATCGGAGTTTCTTATTTCAAACTTAATCTAATTATATAATTGTTTTGAGAGTTCATTGTTGTCACGTCTTTGTTCCTTCACTTCATTTATCAGTGTAAAATTTTACCTTTCTTGTCCATTTTCACGGCTGTCTCCTTAGCCACTTGTGTTATGAATGGACAGTATCTCTGTATGTATTAGCTGCTATTCATTCGGCTGCCTTTTCATCTATGGGCAGATTGCGCTGTGTTTTGGTGCCCAATTGTGCAGCTGTCAGTTATTTTGAAAACTCTCGAGTGTCATTTGCCTCAAAATTCCATCCCTTTCAATTTGCCTGCATCTTATTGTGTGGTTCTTCTAGCGTACATCTCATTGAGTGCGCATCAGTAGGCATTCTTCTCTTCTCTCCAAAGCAGTTTTTTCATAGCAGCCATAAGCCTCCCTTTTTAAATCCATGGACAATGTGTTTTTGTCCATGGTCGTCCTCCTTTTCAGAGGCGAATGCAGGGATCCTCTGTCCTCTTCTGCTGCATGCCCTCCCTCTCTCTTTTTGGGAGTTCATTTGGGGGGACCCGCTTGCCTGCAAACTCAATTGTCTTTCCGTAATGAAGCATGATCAAAGATAAAATGAAATGTAATAATTTGTGGCGAGGAGCACGTGGCTAGCAGTTGACCTGACTGCGATAGCTTGGGCAACAATGAGTGCGTCCAGCCAGCACCTTTGGTCCAGCAGTCCCCTTGTTCTGTCTCTGCCCTGTCCTCCTCTCACAGCCATTCACACTCACTTGTTGCTTGAAAGCTGGCTGCGGTGAGTGGCATGCCAGAACATCTCTTTGGGAAACCGTCTACATCTACCAAGTGTCTTTTTGTGATCCTGTAATTATAAATCTACTGCTCGTTTTCAGCTAGAGCCAATTGTTTGTCAGGTAAATGTGAAAGTTATGCTGCCATTATGATCTTCCTTGTGCTTTCTTAGATTTAGATTGTGTGAACTTGGTATGGTGGTGTCAGCTGCTTGTTTCTGCAGAGATACAATCTCATTGTTCAATCCCAGACTTCAATCTGCAGTTTGTCATTCTCATCTAATCATGGAATTATTTGAGATGGTACCCAAGTTTGTTTCAAATATCAGCAATACTAATATTAAATCATGAATTTTGTTGGCCTTAACAGAAATTATTTGTAAAAGGAACACTTCACTGAGGGCTACATAAAGATACACAGACCAACCTGAACAATATTGTGAAGCTTCCATACCAGTTGCCTCTATTGGTCATCTTAGCTCAGTCTTCAGGTATGCCTCACAAGTTCAGTTCATAATTATACTAATTATAATAGACAACACTGTTTGAAAACTAGTGATAGAACCTATTAGGTACTATCACTAGGTATTAGGTATCTCAGCTTTAAACCAGAAAAGATTTGGTTAGCAATCAACTCCAACTTGTGTGACCTTGACTTTATTCAGATTCACTTTGAAGCAGGATAGGTCTGATAATGCCCCTTAGCTCATGTTGTCTTTCCATCGCTGCTGTCCAGCCGGCCTTCCCCATGACTGATGATGTGGTGTGGACGTCGGAGGTGGAGGATGGAAGCGGAGACTCAGAGTTTGAGAAACAGAGAGGCGATTGATGCTCCGGACCAGCTCGGCAGGTTCTGACGCAGAGAGCTGCTGTGTGTCTGGGTTTATGTACATTGCCGTCTATATGCTGCGACTCCTCAAATGCTGCTCGATGTGTTTGTCGAGAAAGACGCTATGGGAAATCAAATGTTCAAGTTTTGAGTTTTTGCAGACTTATCCCTGTTTTGGGTCATGTTTGTGTATTATTGGAATGTCGGTCTTAGTCGGTGGTAAGAGGTAAAGACAACATTAGAATATATGATAGTATTGTGACAGTCCAACAGTTTGGGCAAGGTGTAAAAAAAGAGGATTCTGACACCATTGGTTTCCATGCATGAGTGATCCAAATAAAATTATACTAAGCTTGCTGCCACATGTTATAATGACAAAGAAACATGAATGATTGCAGTGTACAATGAATGCAAGAATAAAGATAAATGTGTTGAGAAATGTTGCAGTAACTCTGGAGGCACACGTGTCTGCACTGAGCTGGACAGTGAATGAGGACCGCCAGACAACAGAGCGAAAGAGAGCCTTACTGTAAGTGTGCTCTGAGTGTGCCAGTTCTCCAGTTTGGTGGTCTTCTTCTGAAGGTTGTTAATTAGTGCAGAATGTAGACTCCAGTCCCACTGCCAGCTCTGGTGAAAAGAGGGTAGGGAGAACGAGGGGGAAAGCCGTAGCACTGCCAAGAAGCAGGAATTTGTGATAGGTTTGAGAGTGCTTCCAAATGCAAAGCCCCTGCCTCCTGACCCATGTGTCTGCAGCGTGCCTCTGGGCCTCAGACACATCCATACAGACAGACACGCACGGCTGCTATGGAGAGAATATGATCATTATTCCTTGTACTTGTTCTTTTGTAATAATACAGTACATTTTGTATTATAGAAATCTTTTAATTGTATTCCTTCCAAGCAAATACAGTACTATAGCCGAGTGTAGTTTAACATACAGGCTGCATACATAATTGGCGAACTAGTGCATATTGCTTACAAGTATATAACAAATATTTTTTGTTATTCAACAAATAATTATATTTTCATACAAAAATACATACATCATTTTGTATGATGTCATAGTTAGCTCATAATTTCAGCTCAAAATGGAGTATGAAGAAGAAAAACAACTGAAAATGCATCAGTAGTTGATCTGCCTTTACCTTGGACCTGTGCCTTTTTGTAAAATGGTCAAAAACAGAAATACTTTTTGTCGAACAATTCTCAGCAGACCTAGTGTATTCTTGTCCAGGCTGTTGCAGAGGAGTTTGAAGAGGACATGGAGCAGGACTATCGCTCGGTCTCAAAGAGATTCTGGCAAAGCGCTCAGCACCTTAGAAGGGGAAAGCGGTTAGTGTGGGTGGAGAGCTCCTGACCTCGTGCCTTACTCTTAGGGCTGTGCCAAAAATCAAAAGATGGAATAATCACATTTTCAATTTTTCTTAATCTCAGTGAGGATGTCCATCGAGAGACGCAAACCATAGGGCTAGGGAAGAGGACTTGTAGATTTTTTCTGAAATTCACTCTTTCGGAGAAACAGAAAGGAGGCCCCAGGAAAGCCCCAGGACATGGCAGAGGCACTTGTCTCTAAGCTGGCCTGTGAATGTCTCAGGATTCCCCTGGATGAGCTGGAGGAAGTGTGCATGGAGAGGGAAGTTTGGGCTTTGACTGGGCTTCAATGAGCCTGCGACTGAAAAAGCGAAATAAAATTAATGGATGTCTTATTCTTCACTGGATCCAGTCCTGGATCAGTAGCCTGTCCGTCTGTGGGAGCGGATCCAAGTCTCAATGTGGGGCTCCCTAAGGTTTCTCAAAAACATCCCCATGGTCTTCCCTCTCCCCATGGACCAATGTCTCCTATATGTTTGTAATTATTGCCATTCCTGTGTTCAAACTTTTTGATTCTGTGATCTGTTATTGGCGAGTCCTGTCTCCTGTTTGGGGAATGCAACAAGATAAATTTAATTCAATTGTCAAGATAGCGAAGCACTTTATTATGTAAAATAATCAGAAAGTGGATGAAAAGCACAATAACCACAATAACAAGGAAAAGGGGGTATAACATGTTCAACTCCAACTGGTGCTGTTTAGTAAAGCGGCCAACTTACCAGGAAAAGAGGATTTTCTCTCCATGATCCTCATCAGCTCGTTCTGCCATGTCCTGGGAGTAAATGCCTGAGTACAAACAGCATTATGTCATCCCAGTTGCACTCTCCCAATCTGGCCACACTGTGGAGCTTTGTGTGCATCCAGGAGAAGCACTGAAACTCAACTTTTATTCCCTTCAAAGTATTAAGATGAACTGGTGTACATTTGTAGTGGCTTCATCATTTCTTTTGATTGGTTTATGTCAAGTAGAAATTGTTAAATCCATATGATTTTTAATGTTGTATTATATTAGTTTCAGGTAAGATCATTGTGGTTTTATTGAGTGATTGGTATTGTGCTGTTTCAAATACTGCGATACACACAAATACATTTATACTTTTAAATATGTTGCTTCCTTGTTTTCAGCTTGAAATTGAGGGTTAGATAGATAGACATGTTTTGATATTGTTTATATATATTGCAATTTATATTGTTAAATACATCAGATATTTAAAGTTACTTTTCACTTAGTGGCACAATTATTGGGAAATATTAGCTATGATTATTTATGAATGTATTTATTTGAAATATTGTATTTATAACAATAAACCCTTATTTCTCATTTCCTTCACTGTCCTGTAACTCCTCAAGTCCAGCCTCCTATAACATCTGCTCCCAGCCAGCCACCTGTCTGCTGTCAGATGCAATATTAATGCACGCCATACACTTGATAATTATTTCCCCCTGAATGTAACCGTGTCAAGCTGAATATGCATAACAGGATTGTAAAGAAGCATTTTATTAGCCGCGATCACTCTCTCTCTCTATACGGTCTTTCTGTGCGTTGAAGTGCATGTCTGGGCCCAGCGTGCCTCCATACAGCGCTCGAGCCCCCGTTTCCCAGGAGACACAACAACTGCGTGTGCGAGGAGGGTGGCAGAGGGGCGGTCATGGGGGGGTGGCGGGGGCTAGGTGGGGTAAGTGATCCGGGGGTGGTACAGGGAGTGCGAGAGGAGTGGCACGTACAATAGCCAACGACATGCGACTGGCTATATATGGTCAGACTTGTGTAAAAGTTTTCAATGATAACAATTTGCTATGGACTATACAGTACCATCTGCTGTATCTTATTAGAAAGGAGGGAAAGAGTTTGTTGGCCCTTTTAATCAAGGAACTTTTGTAATATTTCAATCAATAAAACTATTTTTCTACCAATCTTCTTATGGAGACCAAGGCACTTTAGCCACATTGTATTAGATATATGTTTTTAATACTGTAAATGTCATTTAAAATGCATGCTGATTTTAAACAACAGTAAAAGTTCTAGGTCAAGTTTTAATCAGCATAAAGATGTTCTTATTGAGGGCAAGTATAATGTTATGGTGAGGTTCAATAATAAACATGAATTACATGAATAACAACTGATAATATATTTTGTATTCGAATCAAGAGTTGAGACTAACTTGATAAACTTATTCTCTGAGAATGTGAATTCAGATTTCTATACAAGTTAGATTGCTAAAACAGTTCAATCACCACTGAGTTGATACAAAGAAATATTTTGTAGAGTTTTATAGAATATTTTGATTTAGAGTGGACAATTGCTTCCGCTGTTACTTTGAGCCATAGGGTCTTGATCGTGGACAGGGCTGGAATAATGAGAGGTGCTGCTGAGGAGGGGAGGCCAGGCGGGTGGCGCGGTGGTGGGGCCTTCGCTGTGTCCTGCTTCCCCCATGTCCCTCACAGTCCCTTGTTTCGGCGGACAGCATCTGCAGCCTGCTTTACATGCAAAACACACCCTGCCGAGAGGGCGTCTACACATGGGGCTGAGGGGACAGAAGAAAAGCATTCCACAGGCAGCGCTGGGAGAAGAGGGAGGTGGTCTCTTCAACAGCCTCAGTCTATCTGAGCGGAGCAGTCCCCCTCGCCATCATCACATCACAAAACACAGGGCATGCGGTAATGAGGCCTGAACGAATAGATGCACTCACAAGTTTCTTTCTATACTTCAAACCAAACTTGACAAGAAAGTCCAATTTCACAGCCCTCATTTCCACAGATGTTTATTCATTCACAGTTATCAATAAAAATCACCCAATTTTTGTTTTCTATTGATGCATAAAATGTATCATAAAACAAAGTCAAAGTGACATAACTCTTGGGTCAGTGGATTGCAAAAGTGCAAATGCAACTTCAACTTTTGAAGATTTTGTAATTATTGTTCACACATACATAAATGCATATGTCTTATTATTTTTATTTTTCATTTTCTAAAAGACCCACTACAAAGTAATGGACAACTGTGAAGTGAAAGCAAAATGATATTTGATTATGTTTTTATTTGTCATTAATATGACTCTACAAGCTCTGGAGACTAATGTTTTTGTCCATTTGTCTTTACAAAACAACTCAAATGTCAGATTAGATGGAAAAGAGTTTTTATGTTCACCAACAGCTTTTCTCAGTATTATGCGGTTGGGGTTACTGCCACCCCAGGCTTTATTTCGACACTGGTCCAAAAAGGCCGGATATGTCTAGTCTAGTGTGTTTATCCCATGCAAAGATTCCCCCAGGTGACTGTGGATGTCCGCAGCTCCTGTCGATTGTCTACGGGCCTCTTGTCTGCATCTCAGATCAGTGCTGTTCTTAATTGAACAGGTAGTTTGGATGGGTGCATGTGTCTTGGTGGGTTTGCAGTTGTGCCAATATCTTGCCATTCCCGGATGATGGATTAAACAGTGTTCTGAGAAATGTTCTAAACTTATAAGTATTGTGTTATAACTTATAACCTCTCCTAACTTCACCCCCGACCTTTCTGGTGGGTTCCTTGGACTTCCTGATGCTGTTTAGTGATAGATTCCTATATCAAACCTCTGAGGCCTTCACAGAAAGGTTGCAGTTGTAATGACATTAGTTTAAAAAGGTGGAATCTAATGTGCTCACATTTGAACGTTCACTCATATTTCTTTTTTCTATTTTAATTTCTAACTTGTGTGCACACATTTTGCATAATTGGCTCCAACCCCTCTCACTGGGGGTCTTCAGGAAAATCTAAAATCACTCAGAGAAAATAAGTGTTATTTATTCTAATCTATTTACAGAAATAACACTGTTTGTTGTGTAATCTTTCAGAAAAAATAAAAAAACAAATCATAATCCTAAATAAAATCTACATGCTTGTGGTCGTAAACATGAGGAAATGTCCAAAGATGCTAGTCTGCTAACGCAAGTCTTGGAACCATCCATTCATTTTCTGGTTTTTCATTTTGGTCGGTAAATCTGCATGTAGCACAAAGCCAATCATATCAATTCTACCCAATGACATCTGCATAATGGTGCCAAATGGTTATTGTGGAAAAGCTTAAAAAATCTGCTGTTGTCATGATGGATCTGTAAACAAAATACAAGCTTCAGGCTGTCCCATGGTGCACTGTCTTCTTCATCTTGCCGCCCCATTTTGTTCTGTGATTGGTCCAAATCCAAATCATTTTTGCCCAGGGTTTCCAGGCATTTTTCAAAGCTAATCTGAAATGATTTGAGTGCACACAACAGAATATGTAATACCAGGCTAAAAAAGGTCAAAAGTGTCCTTAAAACTGTTAATAAAAAACATCAAGTGATTATTTATAGATGTCTAGAACTGTGATGTTTTTGTGTTGTACAAGTTTTGTCCAATGTTTTCCTCTGTCCATGTGGTGCTACTGACGGGGGCTGCTTCAAGACAAATGTCTGTTTTGGGAGATGAATGAATCTATCAAATATTGTTCACAAATGTGTGGTATTTTTGCTTCTTTCGTTTGACCGCAGTTGGCTGTGGAGGTTTAGATTTTAGATTTATATTGTAAATACACAGCATAAAGTACCTTGTAGTTGTGCTAGAGGCGGCTCTGGAGATTTGTTGTGTTGCTCTTCGACTTAGCCGCTCTTTTTTGGCATGACTTGTATTGTAAATAAAATATTGTTTCTGAGATTGGTCCTGGACTGTAAATCCAAAGCAGTCCCAAATTCTGGAGGTAAAGTGTCATTTGGGAAGAAATTCCCCTCTGCATTCATCTGCATTCATCTCTTCATCATCCGCCATGCTCGTTTTGTTTCTCTTCGTGCTCCACTCTGGCGTTTGGCGGCACAAGGTCGCAGATTCGATACATTTGTCTTGTATGCAGATTTTCATATAAGACATGTATACGAATATATCAAAATTACAGTACGTGCATCTTTATCGCAATGACAATATTTTTTCGAAGCACTCGTGCCTCATTGTAAGAAGGTCGCAGGTTCGATGAATACACAAAATCCTGCAGGTCGTCCTGACTCACACCTAATGCAGGTCTGCAATACCCACGTATTTGGTTCAATGCAGAAGACATGTTTTGCTAATGTATTGTAATGTTGATTTTAGTGCTGTCCAACGATTAAAATATTTAATCGCGATTAATCGCATGAATTTCATAGTTAACTCGCGATTAATCGCAAAATAGTCACACATTTGTATCTATTCTTTATGTCCCTTGAATTATCATTTTAATACTACTAAAAAGTGAATAGGCGTGCTGTGTGCAATTGCTTTTTTTTATTGAAAACAATGTGTAGTGTTATATTACACACTAACATTTGAAAAGCCCCTTCAACAAAGGGTGATACAAAATAAAGTAACAAAGTGCAAATCAATGTAAACAAGGACTCAGCCTATAGTGCAGTTAAACCATGGCTTAAACTTGACTTTGAACTAGCACTAACACTGT
>JAPMNZ010913065.1:0-11859 GCA_029875035.1 Pomatoschistus microps
TAATAGACCTCATGCTACTAGCACCAAATACATGTATGATAAATTAGAATACACTTCAATTGTACACTAGGGACCTAATTTGAATATATTGGCTTGTAACTTCTCCTGGGCGTAGCAACAATCAATATACAATCACCGTGTGACCAAACACTGACCTGTTATGGCCCAAAATAATGCTTTGACATCATCTGCTCTCTGCATGAGTTAATTATTGACCTGTCTTCATAATTGACCTTAGAATAAAACGTCCCTAGCCCTGGGTTTCAGCTTTCCTTTCTTGCAGAAGCAGCAACATCTTGGGGACATGTATTCCACTTAAAATATACAACAATACATCTGCTAGTAAATAAATAATTAATCACTATGGCAACAGTCATCATTTCTGATCAATCAACCCAATGGAGCGGAGAAGTGCCCGCCCACTTCCTGGTTCCACAAGTGCATTTATTTCTCCCATTGGGATTTTGGGGATTAATAAGATGAATTAAGAAACTGGTGAGTAATGACCATAAGATCTACATTCAGAATAATGCAGTTTTTTTGAGAACACATGTTGCTGATTTTTTCCAGTTCTGCACGGTGGATAGTAGAGAGCAGGCAGCTATTGGCTTCTGCTGTCTTGAAACTCTTGACATGTCTTAAAACCCCTAGGCTTTGGAAAAAATAATTCCTCATTTTCCAAAATCAAGACACAAGACTGCCCACTTCGCTGCTCCGTGGAGAGGAAAGGAGTTCAGGCTAATCTTAGACTGAAAATCTGACATAAAGTTGCCATAGGACATTTTGCACGTTTGAGAAAAGTAAAAGTATAATATAACTGTGCTGCGTATTTGTTCAGTTGTACAAAAACACACCGCTGGTTAGTTTCCACTCAGTGCAGGCCATTATTGCCCGTTTAATAGGGCTTTTGTTTCTACTCAAGACTGCTCCAATGTGTCAAAAGAGTAGAAAGCAGTAATCAGCTGGAGGATGGAAATACAATTTGCTGTTGAAATGGAAAGACAGAAAGTGAATCACGTCTAGAGTCTTTTTTCTGGTCGCGGAAAACATCTGGATGAATTAGTTATGAGAGGTCCACATGTAGAGTAGGCCATCTATATAAAATATTCACATTTCAACACAGAGGCAGAAGGTTGGGATGGAGGGACAGGCTGCAGAGGCCACTCGGAAAGAAGTGGACCGATGACTTCACTTTATACATAATGTTAATTAATTCCATATTGTATTCCACATCTTACTAATGAATGTCAGGTTGAACCATAGTGAAAAGTTTAGTTTTATGGTCATTTTCTGTCATCTCCAGATCCACAGTGTATCATTCGAGATATGTCTATGGAGAAGTATTTATAGCCACCAGCCCAAGTTAAAGCCCTGTACAGTCGATAACTTTTCTGCCAGGACAGACTACTTTTTGATCTTCATTTTAGATGTTTTCTGTGCACTTGAAAAACACAATAAAACATGCATCATTAATATGAGCAGACTTAATCTCTGCAAACCTGACTCATTTTTAAAGGAGTAGTAAATAGTAGAAAATTCATTAAATGCATGATGGGTAAGAATGTGATAATGACCCACTGGAAAAGTTACCCATTTTTCAGCTTCAGCATTACTACAACCAAACTCTAAAATAAGGAAAATGTGACGCCTGTGACAAGTTCAACTCTGTGCGATTCCACTGAGCACGGATCATTAGCACTCCAGATGTACCCCCAGTGAAGTCAGGTCAAGCACATATAAACTGAGAAACTAAACTTCCATAGAGCGCTCTCACTAACACAGTCATGCATAAGGAGTGGCATATGGCAGGTTGGAGATGCCCACAGTTTAGGCAGGTCACTGATACACTTGATGGCTGACATAAAGACAATGTCAAAGCCAGCACTGTCTGTCAATCCAACCGCTCGCAAACTAAAGCAGAGTACGCATCTATTTGACTCTCATCTCAGAGCATCAAACTGACATCATCGCAAATGGAAACATCACTTTCAGATAACACCCTGGAGCATATTTAGCTTTCCTCATTGATAGTCTGTGGAGCAAAGGCAGCTCAGAAGAAACACATCTTTCAACTCACACTTGCATCCTGTGTAGCTCCTAGCACCTTGTTGACATTGCCAAGCCAGGACCTGTCAGTTCACAGCAGCGTGCAGCACAGAAGACCGGTGTCTCTAGTACAGCTGCCCATTCTCATGCCACTCTATTACTCCAACTCAGCTTCTTCTTTGCAGCATTGCCTCCTTGCTCAAAACACAATCCCTGTCTCGTGGTTTTATGTCATGCCGTCGTGAGCTTCAGTGAGTGAAGGACTTACCATGACAAATCCATCTGCTGCAACGGTAGGATGCTGTAAAACGAAAGGATTCCCCTGGTAGTGTATTTGTAAGTGTGAAGGAAGCGCTGTGTGATTCAAGGGCTGTACCAGCAGATGCAGACAGAAGCCACCAATGAGAAGAGCCGACGGAGGGTGTGTGAGAGGAGAGAGGAGGGGGAATCTGCTATGGGAGGGGTCTGGCCGGGCATTACATCATTGGGCTAGTGTGGAACAGTAGGTTTGCAGGGGGGGTGGGCTTTTGGGTGTGGGGGAAGGTTTTGAGTGTACGTGTCCTTGTGTCTGCATCGTCTTCACACTGTACGCTGTTTAACGGATACCTCTGCAAGATGCTGATGAGGAGATAGGGGGCTACGGTGCGGAGAAACGCATCTGCCGTCGCCATGGCGCTTGCACCTGTGTGGAGCATGCGTGCGCTGGAGGAGGCAGCAAGCGCACGTACAGAGACAAGTGTAGTCAAAGATTCTGTTACGGCACCGCGTTTCAGAAATCCTCCGACAAACCTGCTGAGCAACTACAAATAAGTAGACCCCAGTGGTGCGCACATGTGTTCCAGATGTTGATTCGCTGCATTTTCTCTTACATATAAGTCATATAACAGGTTTCTGCACATAGACATAAAAACTATTGCAGTTATCCTTCCATATACCCCGCCCACTAATGCCTCCAGTGTCAGTTTGAAAACCGATTGATGGACGTGTAAGAAAAGCAGTGAAGCTTCAGGACAGTTTTTGCAGATTGTGATATGAGCCAGCTCTAAATACTTGCAGAGAATAAGAGGGATTACTTATCCAAACCTGCGTGCAAACATACTTGACTTTTTCCTCTACTTTAAGACAAAGAAGAAAGAGTGAACGCAGAGGAATAGAGTGACAGCTCAGAGCCAGTCTTGCTCCTTTGCTTCTACAAGAGCAGCCGGGAGGGGTGCAGCTCTAATGTATTTGCCATGAAGTTAAGCTAAGTTAAGTTGTGTCAGCGTAGGCGCGCAGGGATTCAAAGTGAAATTATGGACTCATTCTGGATGCAGATGTACCTCAAGGGGCTTGTCGGGAGAATTAAAAATGACAAGAACAGAACATGGGAGTGAGCAGGAAAAAAAAAGTTGAGTCACGTTATAATTAGTCTCACAAGAAGAGAGAAGGAAGTGAGATCGGCTGTATATGTACAACTGTTTTTTTGGACGTCTTCCTTTATATAATGCAAAAAATGGATAGTATTTATAGGGTGATTTTCATGACAACTAAAACAATTTTGTATTATAATTATAACGTAAAATATGTTATATGTTGTTCATTGCAGACCGCACTATGATTGAAAACACTCTTTGGTTCCACTTTAAAAGCTAATAAATCAAGGGTTATCAGATTGATTTATATCTTTATGACGTTAAAGTGAACTAGAATGTGTGAAATGCAATATCCTCACTCAAACATACCTATAAATATAACTTTGAACAAAACAGGATATTTTTGTGATTTCTAACATATGCATCTATTTCACAAACATTCTATAGATGCTCATGGGAACAGTAAATGTACCAACATTCTCAATGTGTGCCTTCTTGCTTTTTGTTCTCCACATCTTGGAGATAAATGGACAGTCTGTAAATTGGGGCAAACCCGATTTCAAATCCAGATGAAAGTTTTCTATGAAATGAAAAGCAGCAGTGAGCCGGAGCAGAGCACAAAGCCCACAGGTCAAAGAGACTGCATGAGATAAACCTACAGTACTGTGCAGAGGTGACCATTGCCTCGCATTGATCTCACTGTTCTGACTCGTTCTGTGCAGATTAAGGGCTGACAGGACAATAGACATTTGACTTCTGTCCCTTCATCTGAAGTGCTGAGTGTGCAAGATTCACAGAGGTGCCATGTTCCCCAAGGACTTTAATATACCAATAATGGTCAATTTTATACAAATAGTAAATTATGAAAAAGATGTATACATTTGAAATAAAGAAATAACATTACTTAACATTCTATATGATATAACATACAATAAACATATTGATCATCAAATAAAAAGGTTGTAAAATGTATACGATCTTTGAAAACATGTGACCTGAGATCAGAAGAAATAAACTACAACTATCACAATCTCAAAGCGAAAGTAGCTAGCTTTCTGACTGCAAACAAATAATTATGTAATAAAATCTTATGAGCAATTTTAGATGGAGAACGTGAAAGTGTGGACCATCCTCACTCATCAGCTCTCAGCTCAAAGTGTCAAATGGTGACTTTCTAATTTGTTAACAAAATTATATGCATTCTCTCATGATGAAATATGTGTATTCAATTTAAAAAACATATAAAAACGACTTCAATCATGATTTTTTCTGATTGTATTTAATCTCTGATGGCACGAAGTTCTGTGTTGTTCGCTGTGATCATATCTGACTCTTTTGGCTGCCAAGTTCCAGTAAAGCTGCATCTTCCTGGGCTTACAAAAACAAAACCGTGCCCTGTTGGGAAGGGGCCACAGCTAAAGTCAACAGAGTGGCACAGTTCCCAGGCTCTGGAAGCCAAGCAGCAATTAGGAACGCTGACAGGAAAGTGGACAAGCAATGACGGTCCCATCCGTACAGTATGAGGCAGTAACGCACTCACACAGCCACGCCTCTTCCATCAGAGTGGAACATGAACACGGGTTTGGACTGTTTAAGTATGATCCTAAATGGCAAAGCTTTCACTGACTTGATATTTAGGTTTGAGAAGGGATGGGAACCTCAAATATAGATCATCTGTTTTACCGTGAGATTGATATGGAGCTGTGAAGTGGTAGTCCGCTCTGTTTCCTGAAGCCAAATTCCCTGAAGCCAAATTCCCCATTCAATTTCCCCTTTCGAGTTTGGAAAAATCCAATTATCAAAAGTTAGAAGACACAACGGAGTGTAACTATAGATAAATGTCCACAACTCTGCGGTTTCAGCCCAAAAAGCACAATGGAAATATACAATTCAGTGAAACAGGTTTATTATGTTGCAGTTTTTATCTTGTGGCCAATATAGCTGATAATTTTAATTCAGTATTATACCAATAAAATAGAATACAACTGTGTATGTCATTTCAAACAATGTAACCAGCAACATTGGATATTTAAACTCAAAATATATAAAATAATGAAACACCCCAAGGCATGTTTTGTGAAGAGGCATGTTCTATTAGAAAGCATATTGATTATGTTCTTTGCTTTTCAGTTTAAGTTCTGTTTAAAATAATTGGATGTGTTGTTTTAAACATCATTTCACATTTCATGAGCAGACGGACAAGTAGAAGGTAAACAATAGATCCCACACACTACCTGAGGAAATAAGATTTAAGTTAGAAACGAGTCATTTCTCTCCTAAAACCAACCCTTTGGGACAGTGTTATTGCACACGGTCAGTGGGCCGTCCCGGTCCAGCCCACACCTGGACCCAGCATCAGAAAGAGCAGGGGGCAGCTGCAGCGAAGGGAACATGGCCCATATATAGAGCCCGCTCACACCACAGGCCACAGAGACACAATACTGGTGCAAATGCTTGTACCATCTCGAAAATAAGATGCTGCAGTTGAAGGGGCTTTCCCCAATTAAAGCAAAATCAAATATGAATAAATTGTGATAGAAAGACTTGTGAAAAATACTTTCACAATATTTATTATTATATAATCAAATGATGATCAATTATTGTTTGTTTCCATGCATTACTGGTGCAATGAAGTACATGACTTAAGTACTGGTGCAATTTTTGAACTAAACTCTCTGGTCTTATTTGACAAGCACAAATCACCAGAATGATTGACATTTGAGAGAATAGTCTTGATGATCCACCCGGAAATAGAAAATCCTCCAATATCCCTTTATTTCAGAGTTATTAAACCATTAATTATATGAACTATTCATAACTCATTTTAAAAAAACGTAGGAAAAAATGTGGCTGAAAGAGGCCCCCCATCAACAATTTTGCCTATAGGACACTAATTTGTCTAGGGCCGGCCCTAATGGAGGTAGAACCGATACAGGAGAAGTTTGTCCCAGCTGGCACAAACAAATTGAACTAAAGGTGATCTGAACCAGTCCAGACCAGAGTTTTTTTGCAAATCTCCTTTTACAAAACCAGCGCACTGAGGACAGCGCTGCAGAATCACTACCTGAGCTGGCTCTGTGAGTCAGTGCTGAGCGGCTGTTTGATCTCAGCTTTCAGATGATGTGCAAAGTTATGGACAAACGACTGCATACTGTAGTTTTATTTGTCATATCCTGGGAAGGGTTTTTTACATATAAAAAAGAACATAAGGAGAAACTAAAGGCGATAACAAGGTAAATCAAATGTGGGCCTATTTCTTCCCAATGTTATATCCCTTAACAACAAATGTAACATAATTTCATAAGATCGTCTATGACTGACACCATTACAGGTAACCATCTGAAAACACTGCACCAATATTCACGCTGACGAAATGCAGATGGTGCAGTGTTTTGGGCGCACACCACGTTTAAACACAAATGTTCTGATAATATTCTAAATCTTTTTCTAAGAAAAATTCATCGTATGTATTTTTTGCAAACCAATTTCAATAATTCAAGTAGAGTCAAGCCTGCTGCCGCCTGATGAGGCACTATTTAATTTCACTGATTTGTTAAAATAACGGTTGCTTGGCTGCTCGTGTGTCTCTCTCCTCAGAAAAGACAGAGCGGTATCCAAATGCACAGAGGTGTCCCCTGGCATACACTCAGTTATCCTATCACCCACACCGCTTCCTCTTTCACCACTGTGGCTGCACTGTTCCGGGTTGCCGTGGTAACGCTGCACCAGCCCAGCTCTTTTCTATGGCGCTCAGAGGCCACACAGGGGCCTGTGTTCCTGCTGCAGCTGAGGGACGACTCCAGGATGTGAAAGGTGCTCGCTCCTGTCCTTCCTTCATTCCGTCAGGCAGCAGTGCAAAGCGGGCTTTCATGTCGCACGCACCCCGCAAGAGCTGCCTCGCCTGTAAATGAAGACAAATAAAGGTGGAAGCTGTCCACAAGGCTACAGCTTTTATTTTCATGAGGGAATATTGCCCTACCAAAACTGGCACCGGGATACCAATATATTGACCATCCATACTTTCCATACTTTTTGCAAGGTCATTAAGATTAAAATAAAGCTTCATTACATAATTACAACAATGCCTATATATATTAGATTTATAATTTTTTATATCTATATTTTGTATTAGTGCTGTCAGTTAAATGCGTTAATGGCATCAAGACAAACCAATTTTAATGTTTTTTTTTTTTTTGAGTTATGGGGTTTCTAATAAAATCTTTGTTTTACAGTTGTATGAACACATACTGCATGTGATATATGTCACGAGGCATGAGATGAAGTAGGACCCAAACGCAGGAATGCAAAAAATAATGATTTAAAAAAAATAAAGTCCAAGGTGAAAACTCAAAAATCCAGAGGAACAGAAACAAGACAGAACTAGACGAGACACAGGACGTCGACAATACAATGAACCAGCAACAAGGGGAGAGAAGCACATGGTACATACAGACATAGACAGACACAGGTAAATCACATCAGGGCGGGGCAGACAATCAACAGGGGAACAGGACATGAAGTAAAACTGAAATAAACCAGAGAACTAATGTCAAAATAAAACCATATACAGAAATAAAAATCCACACCATGACAATATAATCTACAAAACAGGCTCACCCTGGTGCCTAAATGAACCCAAAATATGAGAGCCTAAACCTTGGATAAGCACTTGCACCCTATCATTTCCCTCACTTCCTGTCGCTGTACAGTTATAATCTTAAAGTGGGCTTCACGATGACTTCAGCAGCACCTGCAAAGCATCACGTCAGCCTGCGTCCAAATCACACACACATTTCATTTTTCACTAGTCACGCAACACTTCCTAAAAGTAATATCAGATTGGCTTAATTATCTAATATTGTTTTCTTAAGATATTCAGACAAGGATCTATACGGCAAAGGGACTCAGGCACATCTGCATGTACTATTGAGCATGTACTTTTTCTTTTTACTGAGATATTGGGTTTAGTTTGTCCTCACAGCTGTATTTCCTCATTATTCTGATGGGAGTATTGAAGTGACGTTCTGTCTCCACTTTGGCTGAACATCATGTGCTTACATTTATTATCTTTAACTGATGTGAATTTGATGATGAGGAACATTACTTTAAAAAACATTTTTAATGCGTTCAACTGAATTATAAAACATACTGCAGACTTTGTTTGGAATTGTGAAGTGCTGCTGAAGGTTTTGATTAAAGGATCTGAAACCTCTCGACCTATGTCCATGAAGCGACTGAGACGAGACTGGACAAATAAGGAGTTTTCGTCTGCGTCCTCCTGTGACTGCCTGTGGTGACAGATACAGATGTACCTTCATGGAGAAACCTGGTGATACTGAGAGAATATGCAAATCACAGGAGCCATGCGCAGCCTAGTGACAAACAGAGGCTTTCAACGTGACAAATTATGAGATTGTCCATTTATGTGATTTTAACCTAGTAAAAAGGTTAAAATCCCTTGTGTATTCCCCAGCGACTTATTCTGATTGAAATGCATTTAAGATTTCAGCACTCAGAAAATGTCGGTTACAACTGCCACTTTTCTTTGCACTTTCTTGTACAGAATGTTATACAAAATGTTGAGACTTCATACAGTATATTCCTTAAACTTGAAAATTGGGTGCTGGTTATGAAGAAATGGATCTAGACAGTGTTTGCTACGAATCAGCTCTGCAATTTTGAACTGGAAATGTCAATCATTGTTTGGATCAATCTGTATTTGATTTATTTTTATTTTTATTTTTAAACTAAATAAAGAAAACACAGGTCCTTTAAAATAATAAGACACAGTACTGCCTTTCCTTCTGACCTCTTCCATCTTGTTTTTATTTTCGACAACAGTTTCACAACAGATGGGCCCGTGTTTTAGTGCGAGCTTGAACATAGCTGCAACCATTCCTTATATGGCTTTGGTCTCTGTGCATCCAACTCCGAGTCCCGAGCATAAGGGCAGTCCTAATGATTATGTTTTGTTGTTGCAACCACACTCGCAAAACTGTGCATATGGGAAGACAATGACATTGAATGCTTTTATCTGCAGCTATAAAAAGGTAAAGGTAAAGTAAAGTTGCACCTTAGTCATCCCTGCAGGGCAATTCTTTCTCTGCATTTGACCCATCCTGATGCCACTAAGGCTTACGTTAGGAGCAGTGATCGCCATAGTAACAGCACCCGGGAACCCATCTCAAGATGTTGATGCTCAGCTTGAGATCAACATCTTGAGCTGAGCTGGAGGATTTTACCGAGTGTGCATGTTTTTAGTGGTAGGGGAAACCGGACAACTCTGAGGAAACTTACCCAGGCACAGGGAGAACATGCAAACTCCACTCTGAAAGACCCTGTTCCAACCAGGATTCGAGGCCAGGACCTTATTGCTGCGAAGCGAGAGTGCTACCCAATCTGCCACCGTGCCGCCCATGTGCTCCCATGTGTCCACGAATGAAGCGCACAAGAGACTTCAATAAGGCCCTGTGTCATGGTGTGGATTTTGTTATTTTGTACTTTGGTTTTGTTTTGATATCTGTTCTCTGTTGTTTGGTTTTAGTTGTACTTCCTGTCCTGTTTCCCTTGTCTTGATTGTCTGCCCCGCCCTGATGTGTTTCACCTGTCTCTCCATGTCTGTACCCTGTGCTCCTCTCCCGTTGTTGCTGGTCCATTGTATTGTCAGTGTCTGTTCCTGGTTCCGTGCTCCGTGTTCCTTTGGATTTTGAGTTTGTGTTCACCTGGACTTTCATTTTATTATCATTAAATCATTATTTTTGGCATTCCTGCACTTTGGGTCCTTCCTTTATCTCACTCTTCATGACACCCTGTCCAGACGGAGACGATTACCAGTTGTATCAGCAAAGTATTTTGTCTGATTCAGCTATAGTTCACAAGTTAATTTTGTGTAATGTTCCACCTATTGGTGATACTCTTCTTTGGATGTGTGCTGTGGACAGTTCCAAATAAGCATCAATAAATGTCATACCCACTGACAGAGACACAGCATGTGAGGGGGATTCTCAAAGCAGCCATATTTTTAGTCCCCTTCGATTCCAACGCAAATTCCAAGTTTGTAACTTGCACTGGCACTACAGAGATTTCTGATTCTGATTCAGCCAGGACAACCCTTTGCTGAATCAGAGGGTTGTCCTCTGATTCAGAAAAGGAATCAGAGGACAACCCTGATTGTCCTCTGTTTATGACTAAGCAGTCATAAACAGGCTTATGTTCTCATAAGCAGTCCCTGTTTATGAGAACAGGGAAAACGACAGGAATACAGAAAATCATCCTCCAGTGCAAAACTCCTGGCCATTCCCATATCATGCAGAAAAAACACTGTAAGGAGTCAAATAAGTGTTGTCTGGAAGGTTTAGATGGATCTGTCTTTATCTGTGTTGTGTGAGTTAATCCCAAACATCCACCAGTCAAAATCCACATGCAGATTTAGAATATCTAGCATCCACCTTGGCTCTAAGTGCTACAGAATATAATTTATATCTATTCCACGTTATGAAAGAAAGTTATGATAATGACTTATTCTTGGATAGATTAATATTGAGTTATGGAACACATAAGGACCAGCAGGTTAGTGGGTCGATCGGACAAATGGTTACCTTGGCTCTCACTCAACAAAGTGCCAACCAAAACACAGTTTGTTATTAATTCCCATAATGTGCTTGCAGTCTTCTAATCCCAGTCAGCTTGCAGTTTGCAAAAGGGTCAGTGGCCCATTAATCATCCTGGCACCTCGTCATGTGAAAAGGACAGGAAACGGCTGACCAGAGGCTTTATGGATAAACAAGTGCTGTTAATGCCTCAAACCTAACCATCATCAGGGGGTAAAATGAAAAACAGAAATCTGGCTGGGAACTGACATTTCCTATACTAAATAGAATTTACTCATGGTCAAAGTGGGCAGAGCTGTTTTTTCAACGTAATCACCTGTTATTTAATATGGTTTTCCCATTCTCTTTTGTTTTGTTAATTACTGTGGGGAGTGTCCTCATTTTCCCGTTATCAAAACCCATTCATAGAAATCTTGCTCTGTAATTTAGCACTTTTGGCAACAGATTTGGCTTGAGATTCCAATTTTCAAACTGAAGTTGATGCTGTACGCCAGGAAGCATTTCAAAATGTTCGAGAGAAATGTAGAGATCTGGCAGCTGTGTTTCAGTGTGGTTTAAAACAGCATGTCGGCCTTGGTCGACGCGCAGAGTGAACCACTGATTACATCTGAACACGTGTGAGCTGTGTGTGATGGAAGAAGTGATCGCTCCAACAATAGTATACTGTCACATAAAGAAGTGGATTAAAGGTGCTGATATGAAAAGGTAAGGTACAACAAGTCACTCTAAGTCACTGCACTATGACTGAATAAACTTGCACCACTATTGACACTTCTATTGTCACTTACTGCCACTTTTAATTGCCACTTTTTGTACATAATATTCTATATTTTTTTTCCTGCATTAACATG
>JAPMNZ010913134.1:0-15134 GCA_029875035.1 Pomatoschistus microps
GAGTAACAGGCTGGATGTGGGCAGCATTGGTGAATTACACACCTCATGAGGCAGGGTACACCTCACAGGTCTCAGGCACTTTTACCTGCGGTGTGCTGCGGTGTCCTGGAACCACCTTTCACGGAAACAGGACTCGTGAGACTTGAGGAAACTGCTACTTTACCAATGGCCAGCCATTGGAAAGGATTATGGATTTCATTGTACTTAGGTACTTTTGTGTAGGGCTGTAACAAGTGATTCATACAATTTTAGCAGTATTATTAACAGGAAATGTCTAAACGCAATTTTTTAAATAAAACAACAGGTTTTACTGTAAAAATAATCTATTAGGAGGTCCACAAGTTTAGGTACAATCCTATCTGGATTCTTAACCTTAGTCGACAGACACTATTCATGTGATAGAAACAGCTGCTGAGTAATAGAAACAGACATCAAACATGTTCCTGTGTCTTCTCAATAACAGTGATCAGTCGATTTTTCAGAACTAATACATTTGTTGCATACTTATTTAGTATTGATTAATTGTTTTGTGAATCTTACATTGACTTATACATGCTGAGGTTTTATGCCTCAGATAATTCTATAATAACTGCAGAATTAGAGGAAAATGCTTTTACAAAATAGTCACCTCTATGAAGATGTTCAAATAGTTACTATAAAGAGACAGGAGTCAAGTCATTTCAAGCACATACTCCGTGGGACTATCCTCGACCACGTGTTGAGTGAAAGTTATTATTAACTTTAGAACAATCAGAAAAAAAAATCTCCAAACAAGTAAGTAAGTAAGTAATGCTTATTTATATAGCGCATTTTACAGACCAAGGTCACCCAAAGCGCTTTACAATGTTCAGAGTCAGATATTCCAATCATTCCACACACGGTGAGGACAGAACACACTGGCGCTTCAACCCCCAATCAACACCATCCATTCACTCTCTCATTTTACATTCATACCTATTGCGCATGTTTTTAGTGGTACACAGGGAGAACATGCAGACACAGGGAGAACATGCAAACTCCACTCAGAAAGACCCTGTTCCGACCGGGATTCGAACCAAGGACCTTCTTGCTGAGAAGCGAGAGTGCTATCCACTCAGCCACCAATGGGGCCACAGTGGCTCAGTTGGTAGAGTATTGACCTTTGGGTTCAATCCCACATTGAGATCTACTTCACAACTCCCACTGATGTCGGATATCATTGTGTCCTTGGGCAAGACACACTTTGCCTGAAGCCCCTGCTAAAGAATTAAGGCAGTTCAAACTAGAGAAGCATCCTCCTGTGGACTCATCACCTGCAGGAGGATCAGTGAGGGGCTGGTGCTCTGACTGCTACCCCCTGACCCAGAAATGGATTAAGTAGAAGAAAATGGATGGATCTCCAAACACTTTCTGTTAATAATGATCTCTGAAATATTTTATTGTTTTAACAGTGGTTTGATAACAATTGCAGCAACGGCTATTCTTCCTGTAAAACAAGTAATATAAGTTATTCCAACAAGGGTGGGGAAGAAAACGCTGCACACACGAGAATGTCCAAGTAAACTTCTTAACGGAGAAAAAGGAGGTCTTTATCTCAAAAGATTATAGTTTATTGTTTTGCACAACAAATTAGTCGACTGACCTTTGTCGTTTTTATTACACAAATAACATTGTGTGTTGCACATATTAGGACAGTTTTTGCATGATTTACTCCACTATTATCGCATTGTACAAGATACTTCTGTAGCTATTACTGATCTACAGTGTTCTTTCCATCAACTACAATCGTTCTAATAATCTAGCCAAGTACCATGAAACCAAACAAAACAATACTAGAAGGAGCACTGACTAGCTTGGATTGAACGACCAACCATTTGATTAGATGCCCAACACTGTACCACCAAAGTCGCTGCCGCTTAACACATTCTATTACCCATAGTGGAATTAACACTGCACCATTCCAACTGTTATGCAACACACCATCTAACTTCAGATGGTGTGAGCTTTATTATCATCTATAGTCGTCCATTATGACACTAGATGAATATAAAGCTCAGTGGTCCCACAGACAGAATAATGCCCTTCAAACTACAGTGAGCTTCAATAATTTAAAAATAAATAAACTCAAGGTCTTTATGAGATCTTACTGTCCCAGAAGCCTGTGATCATTTACAAGTACCACAGTGGAGTGTATGTTCCAGACTCATACACTAAAAACGAAGAAGCAAAAGAGCGCCTTGTTCAATCACTCGTTACAATGGCGTTCATTTCAAACTGGCTTTACAAATGCAAATGTTCGATATGATTGTGAGCTCCATCACAAGACACTTTGATAAAGCCACATCAAAGTGTTGAAAAGGAGAGCCATTCACGACCTCCAACAATAGCCTACTTTACACAGTGCCAGCAACTGGATTATGAAAGCAAATGAATGAATAAAATCAAATTTAGTATGCCTGGGACTCAAACACCTCAGCATACAATATATTTTGACATTTCTTGCCCTCATCATCTTGAAATCACATTGGTATCGGGGGAAGGGCAATTAAAGCAAATCGAGACTTTATATTCTTAGTCTGTAACTGAATGATGTAGTTTATTTAAAAAAAAATATTTGTATTCAGCTATGGTTTTTAATTTACTAGTGTGGCATCCTCTGAGTCTAAGGGAATTTTGATTGTTACCCTTTTCAATTTCTTAGCTAAATAGATTAAATACTGTCATTACTGTTATTCGTGTGTTGTGTTCTCATGTGATGATGAGCTAGAAATAATCCAATATGAATTAATGTTGAGGCATATGCCCTTTTGGAGCAGTCCTCTTCATTACATCAGAGCCTCCATTGTGCCTATGAAAGTACTAAGATGACACAGAGCTGTCATATTTCCCTGAGAAAGCCACACATGCTTCTGGTTCATCTCCTGAATGTTGCTTTACCTTGAGCAGACGCACAGAAGGCAGGAACGCTGCATGGCAGAGTTTTCTGATGGTCCAGTTGAGCGGCCGTGGTGCGTCCAACTGGTTCATATTGCCCGCTCTTCACGGTGCAGCCACTGATCTCCAGCAGCTTTTAGTGGCTCCAGGATCAGTGTTGCCCCACAAGGGGGGCAAAAAACGGAGAGTGTCTCCAATTTGCAACAAACGTACAGATCCCAGGGCATGACCCTCGACGGACGACTATAGACCAGATCCACCACCTTCTCTGCTCTCACCTGGGCAGCCGTTGTTCCTTCGTCTTTCTCTCACTCACATCCACAAAGTCTGAGGCAATTCCAGCCAGGAGCGCCCAGAGTATCTCCACATCCAGTTGCAGGAGCGCACTCCGCTTTAGTAAGAAAAAAAATCTCCAGAGATCCCAACAAGAAATAAACGCACAGAAAAAATATGCACTTAGACACAACGACGAAAGAAAAGGACAGATAGAGAATAAAGAGGAGAGACAGAGAGGAGAGGTGCTGTGGAGAGCAGTGCAGTGCAGTATAGCGCAGAGCGGAGCGCATAAACGGAGCAGTCTGTCAGGCAACGGCTCACATTGGAGAACACTGGAGTCTCTGAGATGAGAGGAGGAGGAGAGGAGGAGGAGAGAAAGAGGCACACAGGCACTAACGAAGATACACCCACAGTGTAATGGATGAGGATGTTAAAATTAAAGGCAAGACATATTAAAAGAAGGGTGGAGTATGTGAAGTTGGTCCAAATTAACCATTTTATATTTTGTCACTAAGCCCCGAAAACTCTCACTTTTGACTTGTCTGAGTAAACATAGCTTGTTTCTCTGAGCTATTTCATACATAATGGAAAGCTATGACAGTATTATTTTAAAGGACAAAAAATGCAATAAAATCTTGATTTTGAAACATGATCAGTTGACCATGATTCATTCAGCAGAATGTTTGTTTGGCAGCCCTATGTACTGGGCCATATTTAGGGATCCAGTTGTTTCAAGCCCAAAATCAATTCCGATACTTTTTCATGTACAGTATGCTTATACACCATAGAATCCCTACCCCTCTAATCACGACTAGCTTATTACAACATATTTCCAAATTATTATTTTTTAACTGTTGTTTATTCTGCAAGTAACAAGTACACAGTGTGAAAGTTGAAAAATATCTCGATCTAACATTTTCATCTGCTCAAATATTCAATACAGGTATCCGTCACCTACTTATGTGTTTCTTCTAAAAGGGACTCTTAAAGTATCAAAACCATGTTTCAAAAACATTGAGGGAATAAAATAAACAACACACCTCCACTGCACTTGATGTCCTTTTGGCTTAGAGTGCACTACGTTCTTTATTACTCTAGATGGCAACAGTCAGATGTGCAACAATCAGAATGTTCTGTCTTGCAAACAGCATCTGGGTTATTCTCATTAACATCAACCTCTCTTAAATAGGCAGTAAAATCTCCAACACAAAATTGACCCCATTGAATGTATTCAGTTTTATGCGTAAGAAAATTAAGGATAAAATCCTGTGCTTTTTCAAAATGTTGTCTACAATTCCCTAGTATATCCACTAGAGGGCACCAGGTCCCCACACCTGCTACCCACGCCGTTCATTTTCTTTTCTCACCTTTCTGCCTGCTCTGACTATTACAAAAGTAAAAACAATGGCACAGAACAAGATGCAACAAAATGGGATTCAATACTCACAGAAGACAAAAAAAAATATATTTTTGGACATGTTTCAAAAAGATCATCAGCATTTTACCAATCTAAAGGCTATAGCAGTATTTCATAATACAAATCTAATTCCCCAACAAATGGTAAAAATTGGTTGATTTATAAGGAGACTGGTGATATCATGAAATAATACTGATATAAAGACGTGCTTCTGATTGTCTTTTAAGATTTCATCCAACATAAAAAATAAATCAATATCAAAGCAACACACAAAATATATGTGTATGGACTTATGTTAAGTAAAAGGTGGACTCGAAAGCTTTGATCTATCTTGGCTGCGTCCCTTCGGCCTACTCTAAACTCAGAGATTTCCCATAGGCACCAACAAATGTGACAGCTCAATATCTGGCTCTGTGTGTCCTAAATAAAGCCATACACACACTCACACTCAGCGAGCCCCCCTCCAACCTCTGCCCTGAGGAAGCAGGAAGCCTCTGCTGAGCCAGGAACCCCGTCTCCATCTGGGAGAGCCACAGTGCTCAGGAGAGAATCACATAAAGAACTACCAATATGAGTATGTAAATATAATATAATATAATATTAAAATTATGTGTAAGTGTATGTGTGTATATATATATACTCTCAATCTTGCCGTTAAGACAATCACATTTCAAAAACATTTACAGCATTTATCTAAATTGCTGCAGATACTGTTATGCAAATGACTAATACTGGGAGAAAGCATAAACTCAAAGTTACAGCCTAAAGTGCAATATAACTGTAGCATTCACTACAATATGTCTTTGGCATACTGTTATTTGTTCAAAGCAGAATAATACATTACTATTATCATGGACTAGACACCATTATGTAAATGCCAAACTGATCCTTCAGGTAGACACTAAATCAATTATTGGATTTTGCGGAGATGGAAACAAAATATCACAAATGTTTTTTTTCTTTAAATGTCCTTGTCACATGACAATTTGTTACTTCTAAGTAAGGGCCCTTACAGACAATAATATATTAAAATAACATGTTTATAGGTTGAAAAGCACAAACCTAAAACATACACTTTTGTTGCAGGCTCTGAAGCCCTCTAGTCCTGTCAGCTCAGGGCTCTCCACACACTTGAACACACAAATCCATAAATGGCAGATTAACGTTGCCGATCTAATCTTAAAATCAACAGAGCAAACCATGAAATCTCATCAGAAGTCAGAGCAATAACAGCACTTCAGAAAAGCATAGGCTCCTGCCAATTTTCAAAATCTTTTAAATTATAAACACTGATTGCTTTGAACCAATTTCAGTCTACATTTGATCACAAACTCACAACAGCAGCAGTTCTAAAAATGGTTTCTCTGGATTGTAATGAAAATAGAAAAGATATTCTTCACAAGTGCAGGACACATTGATGTTGCTATAGTGATGTCGTTACGGTGTATGTATCACAGGCCGGTGTTGTTATAATAGTTTGGACATCTCAGCCCACTGGCCCCAGGTCCCTGGTAATGGCTTTTATTGCCACACCGTTACTCCTGGTAATATATACAATGGTACTATTGACCTCAAAGCATAGAGTACATGGCATCAGACAGGAGAGCTTCAAAGCCAGTTCAAAGAAGACAACAGAGCTTTGTGATCAACACAGGTCTGTTCAAAGACAAATACATTAACACGTACAAAAGGAACTGGTGGTGTAGTGTGTGGCATGCAGAAAGTGTTTTTTATTTGGAAAATACATCAGCAAAGGGGGCATTCTCATTCAATTTAATATTGAAAAGCTGTAATCAACTTTTTCATTTTAGAGTAATGGAACAGAAATTATTGGTACCAAAATCTCATCTGTAACCAAACGTGAATTGTCTAATGGAAGTGTTTGGACTGAGGCATGACTGAGCATTACCAAAACCTCTCTGTCTGTATCCTCACTTCTGCTGCTCTGACTGAGAATAAATTAGTCCAAGGAAATCAAGGGAAGGAAGCTTAAAGCCTGCTTTCAGAAGCTTTGATCTGAACCAATGCAAGTAATCTGACAAAACTATACATGGTTATATTATCAATGGGAAGTGTTTGAACTTCAATATTAAAAAATACGCTAATCATCACAATGCACTATTCATTAATGATTTGTAACAGTTTTCTAAAGGTATTGGTAAACGGATAAAACTTTAAGGCTTTGCAGTGAAAAAGAGAACATGTAGGTACAAACTGTAGTACAATATAATCAATATTCAAGAAAACAACCAAGAAATTCTTATGCCACTAACAGTGTACTGTCAAAACGCAATAGTCAAATTAAATGTGGCTAAAATGCAAGGAAATATAAGAATGTGGTATCATGTGTACCATACATGATAAATGTTGAGGTGGCCTATTTTGCTGCATTGAAAAAGCAGGCCAGTGATGCCTATGGAGTTGGTGAGAGCTCAAATGGGTCATAATTGGCTTCGGGTTGACCACATTTCCCGGCATAATTGAGCAGTCTGTCAGGTCAAACCCTATAGCATCCATTTTTGAGTGCAACAGTCAAAACACAGCCAAATCACAGCCGCTTTTCTTGCTTTCTTCTAATTCCGCGGCTGTTTTCTATTGGTGTCTAGCGCTCTTTGTCACTCTGTCTGTTCCGTCAGACACATCATTGCTGTGAATTGTATCTCAGACTGGCATCTACTGCTGCACGGCTGTTATAGGAGAAGACACATCAAATGCAGCACTTTAATTTGTAACGCCGAAAGGGATCTCAAACTTATTCCTCTGAGTTTCCATCTGTGCACTTCACACTCTCAGATTTACTTTGTATCTGTCTCCTTTGTTCCCCCCTGTGCATGCACCCACCGCTTAACACCTCCTACCACTATTGCTGCTTTAACCAACTTGGCTTTGGACTTCACGCAGTTCCCAAGTTACTGTTGCTATGAGTGTCAGTCATCGCCGCTACACATGAATTCTATCAATAAAGTCTAATAACCAGCTTATTTGTACAATGCAGCGCTCTGCCACTCAAAGCGGCAGTAATCTGATTAGCGCTGTGACTTATTGAGTTGTTGTGCCAAAAGGAGAACAAGGTTATTTTTATAATTTGCCAATATCTCTCAGCAGGATATAACTACAGAAATGTGAATGTTTAACACTCCGAATGTGTGTTTTTATTTTAAGTTGCCCATGAGTTCTCAAAGAGCTTATCAATCAATCAATCACTTAATTTATCCCCAATGGGCAATAAAAAAGCACGGAGAGTTGCAGGTTACATGCTAAAAAGCTCAATGAATAACACATAAATACATACACAAACACATCTTGTTAAAGTAAGCTTACTCCAAGTTTCCCATTACTTGTATGATTGTATGATGTTTTATCCTAACTTGACCACTACTTTTAATCACTGTGGCGGGTCGTTTTGACCCGAGGGCAGCACGGGGGTTAAATCAATAAGCAGCCTGCTACAAAGACAAAGAAAGTATAAATATAAAAGGCACTCTTGGTCAGTTAGACGTGTTGTCATCTCCATTGTGAGATCAATAAAGTAGATCTTATCTTTTAAACACCATTAATGCAAAGTCATTTTAACTCTTAACTTTTTTGGACACGCAGCTCGTATTGTGCTCCAGGCTTCTACCACGAGTATGTATCTGAAATCAACCCTGCTGCGTACAACGCACTGCTGCACAGCCCAATCGTGAAACTATTTCCATTGCAGAGATAAACATTACACACTGTAAAAAAACGACTGACTTGAATGAAAAACATAAACGAAAGAGTAGCCTTTATTATAAAATTCAAGTCATTTTTACTGTGTTAGATCTATACACTATAAAAAGCAATAACAAAAGCAGAGATTGAGTAGCCCTTACGGGAATTAGATGAACATATTATTATAATATAAGCTTTTTGCTTCATTCAATCCCTTTTCAAACCAAATTAAGAGATTTACAACTGGGAAAAATATACATTTTTTAGTTAAATTTGACATGAATTAGATTAATCAAGATAGATTAATTATTATAATCGTCGAAAACCACTACTATATGTTAGGGCCGGGACTGTAACATGTTTATCAAGATTAATCAGTCACACAAAAATTAGCACGTAAAAAAATGACGCATTTTATTCGTATTTATTTTTGCACCGCGGAACATGTCTCACTGGATGAGTTTCAGACGGACCGATTGTATTGGAAGACCAACTAACGCGCATGAATCATGGACGGCATGAATTCAGTTCAGACAACAACAAACCAAAACTCACCACAGTGAACATGAACCATGGATCTATCATAATAACTGGATAAGGTATTACAGCTTGGAGATGAAGGACCCATGTGCTCGCGGGATTCTTGTGGTACTGTAGACTAAACGAGACTAAATTCACCGGGGCTGCCCAGAAACAAAGAAGCTGAAGCTGACTGTGTTTGTTGGCCCCGTGGATGGGAAGTATATTTCTAAATATGTTATTGCTACACTTAATGACAAAAAGCTAGTCTGTTGGACTTGAACAAAAATAAACAATATTTTTGTTGCTTAAGCTTATGTATTCAGTCATTATTCGATAGTATACTAAAAATCCATGTGAAAAAAATTACTTCTCATTGTTCTCAGGTCAAATATTTATGTGATTAAAATGATTCATTGCAATTAATTAATTACAAAGTACTATATATGCATGCTTACTACAGGCACTGCATTAGTCTTGTGTATTAACAAAACCAATAGATGCCAAATCTTGTTATTCGTTTTTTTCTTGGCTGTATGAACCCATGCCTGTATAATACATTCTTATCACCTATTTTTTTTACTTTGGATACAAAGTTTGGACGTTTTAGAGGTGACTTATTTGCAAGTAAGAAGATTTACTTTTTTTTTTCTGAACATGGCAGACACTTTTTATTATCAGACATATAGTGCTTAATGTCCTTTACAAAGAATACAAGTCTATTGTCTGTGCGGAAATGACAAAAGAAACTCAATTTCCAGTTTTTGCACTATACAGGGAAGTGCCCAAAATTGATGGATTAAAACATCAGATTCTCACCTTTTTGCAATCTCATCATGCATTAAAATTGAGATGCCGATCACGTGGCTGAAGAGGACATAATATTGTGCAAATTCTATTATGCACAATAGAATTTAACTAAGTGAAGTGTGTGGAAGAATATCAGATATCACGTATTGTTTTGTCATTATGTATAAAATCTAATCGGAAATTGAGATTGATAAAAGGAGGATGGAATGAGATTTCCCAGCACTAATTATAACAGTGGGGGCGGGTCCTGGCTCAAAAAGGTCCATGAGCATGTGCGCTGACATACTTGCAATTCCACTCCTAACCAGTGGGGGTGGACCCAGAAAGAGAATTATCCAATGCTTTTGTAATGCACCTACTTACCTCTCAAAAACGGCTTTACAGGATGGTCCAAAAGTCGGCTCCTGGCCCAACTCTTCATTCCAGATGTGTGTCAATGCTAAGAGGAGCTTTTTTGTTGTTTCAACAGTCTAGTTTAGCATTTTCTAAGAATGTCTTGCCCCCGCAGCTATTTTGAAAAGCCCATAGAGGGCAAAAGAGATGGCAAATGAGTTTCGATGCCGGAGATAGGCTGTTAATAAATACTTTCTATGAATTAACTGTAAATTCATAGACAGTAAAAGATAAGATAATTGGTAAATTTAAATAAAAAAATCAACCATTTTCATTTGGGTAACAGAGAATAAGAACATATACATTCCTAGCACATTTCTGGATGGAGATTTCCGAGGTTGTTCCAGGGGTCCGCTGTAACCACTCCTCCAGCTTTGGGGTCACAGCCCTGATCACCATGGGCACTACTGTCACTTTTACTTTCCAGGCCCTCTCGAGCTCCTCTCTGAGCATTCTTTTTGAGTTCTTTTTTCCTGATGTTACCATCACTTGGAATTGCCACGTCCATCCACACGGCTTTCCTCTGCCCTTTGTCTACCACCACAATGTCAGGTTGGTTCTCATCTCGAAACTGTCTGAGACATTCACTAAGTACGGCATCCGTTTGGGCCTTTTCCATTTTGTAATTATGGAGTTTGGATGTTTTGTTTCAGCACCCAGTCTCAGGGTGCTGGATTTGGAACCCGCCATGCATGGTGAGGAGCTTTTGAGTTTTAAGATCTGTGGTCTGAATCTCTTCCTTTGGCCACCTGATTATTAATGGAGGGTGTTTCCTGGCAGGGCGTAGCTGTTGATTGTCCGGGCCTTGTTCTTGTCAGCGAGTTGGCTTCTTAGGACCTGCCTTACTCTCTGCAGGTATTTGGCATTGACTGTTGCCGTTTTCCTGTGGTATACCAAGATACTTGTAGCTGTCCTCAACGTCTGCTATTGTCTCCTCTGGGAGTGAAATTCCTTCTGTGTGGACTACCTTGCCTCTCGCAGTCACCATCCTGCTAAATTTTTTGAAACCGAATGTCATGGCTGTAGATCCTGGTGGTTTGGATCAGTGCATCTCCTTGTTAGATGCCACATTTGATGTTCACTTGTGCGAGCGGCTTGCCATTTGCCTCAAGTGTGGTCTTCCACATCCTTAGAAGTTCCTTAGAGCCATGTTGATATTGTACAGCTTCAAGCATTCCATGATCCATGTGTGGTGCATATAGTCATAGGCTTTCTGGGAATCAATCCAGGCTGTTCTAAGGTTGGTGTGTCTTGGACGACTATTCTGTCGACCAGGATCTGGTGTTTGGCTCCTCTGGTATCTCTACCAATACCCTTTTGTGCTGGCATATAGAATGTATGCTTGTATAGCCCTAAATTACAACAGTAGTCCTCTCAGAGGACATAACAGAGCCGTAGAAATTGCCAACACAGAGGATCATCAGTTAAGACACACAAAAAATAGAACACATAGGTATTGGTCCATAGGGAGAGACCAATGTCCATGAATGTTGATAAATGTCCATACATGTTGTAGAATGTTAAAGTGTCCTGGATCATCACCACAGTCCTGAGAATAAGTGGAGAATAACTAGAAAAAGTAACAAGTTCAGCCTGAACAACTCAAGATATGCAAGGAATTATATGTAGATATAGGCTCACTATTACTCTATTCTTATGAAATGTATGACTTGAATTTACAATAGCCAGAAAGTTTTTCATGTTACACAACGCAACTATTCAACAAGTCAGAAGCACAAACCTTTGTTTGTGTTTTCTACAACATCAGCAGCAGAAAAGTATTACTTCTATAGAATTTCAGACAGAAGCATAGCTGTTGGATTCTCATGTCAAAACTCGATTTTGAAAGTCATCTATTTCATTTTCAAATTCGAGAATTTCATTATTTTCTAACTCTCAGTTCAGTCATCCAAAATAAAATCAACAAACACAACAACTGCAACAACTGATTCAATATATCTGAATGTGCTATGAGCCCTCCGCTGTTGTTGTTATCCAAGATACACAAATCCCAGAGGCTGGAAGAGAGCTGAGCCATTGGGAGTACAGGTGCATGCCAAAAACATAAAATGGCGCTTGACACAGAGGGAAGTCCACGACCACGGACACATTATCTACACTTCAAGTGCACTATTCAGCGCCGCTATTACAGGTAAAAATGGAAAGAATGACATGTGACTCACTATGTGCAAATGGCTCTCCCACACATTCTCATGTGACAGCGTATATCACTGCCTCAGATCACCCAACAGAAATTGGCAATGTGCAGTCTTCCATGAGTCCTCAGCTAGAGGCCAGATTCACCAACTCAGATACACACATTAGAGCCCCATTTTAGAAAAGAGGGAATGAGTCAGACCATCATTGCTCATGAATGAATAGCATGAATCAATAACAAGAATTTTGTTGAACTTCATCATTAACTGAGGATTACATTAAACCCAATATAGCCAAAAATGATATCACAAAATGAGAAGGAAATAGAACAAAAACAATGTAATTCACATTATAAATAGCGCTGGGAAATATAATTAAAATGGCACAACTTTATTTACATACATATTGTTTTAAGTTAATTGGAATAAACATCTTTGCACTCTCAAAACTGTTTGGTTCTATCGCTAGTTTTTAAATACATGTCCTTTCGCACTCTTTAGATCAGATTTTCAGACAGAAAGGTGAAAAAGAGTGAACCACCCTCATGCAGCCGATCAGATCTCAGTATGTAAAAAATAAAATATTTTCTAATAGGATACATACAGCATGTTGTGGTCAGATTTGTTTAGACTTTTTCTATTGTGACAAAAAAAATTTATTTATGACACAAAAGTTAGTTACTCAGGCTTTAAAGCCAGCTGCTGCCATCTGCCATCATTAACCTGATCAGAGCCGATTGGCGCGCACTGGTCAGTCTGCAGACATCACAGCTTGCAGTGGGCACGCACGCAACACTCCCCAGGGAGCTCTCGCGCACCGGTCGGGTGAATTGCTACTTGTGTTTCTATATATCACAATAACTCACGGAGAAAAAATAAAATGAAACCGTCAACACTTTTTGCAGAGGTTACCATCTTCAAGTTATTGTGATACCCCTCATCAGAAGTTTTTCACAACTTTAGAAAGGACTGTTAGGTGGTAATCTTGTTGCTGAGCTCCTCTAAAAAGCTGCTTCTCCACGCTCTCAGACCATGGATCTATTACAATAACTGGATAGGGTATTACTAGCTTGGAGCTGAAGAACCCACGTGCTCGGGGGATTTTCGCGGTACTGCAGACTGAACCAGACTAAATTCACGCAGGCTCAGCTGACGGAGAACCTACAGCTTTCATAAGGGTCGGATTTTGTGGGGATTTTAGTGTCCCTTGTCATCCTGAACTTTTTTTCTTCTTAAATCTTTCGGGTTTTTTAAATCTACACTTTAGTGCCACAAACTCTGCCCGTCTGGCTCCCACTATAACTCCCGCTCTGATGAGCAGTTCTGATTGTTCAGAGCGCGGCCGAGCCCCTCAGCCCCCCACTTGCATGAGAGCCACACACGCGTATTTGGCGCAATGCATCATGGGAGATCATCCACTGCGCTGAACCGGGAGGACCACACGATGCCCAAATACAGGCGAGTTCCCATGGATCTTTGCAAGTTCCAGGTGAGTTCCGCTAATCTTTCGGCGCCCATGCCGGCACAATGCGCCACTGACCACAATCCACAAACCATTCATTTGAATACGGCGCCATCTTGGATCGCCAGGGCTTGTCTCAGACATAAACACACTATTGCAATTTAATGGTATTATATTGCACAGCCTTAGTATGTGCATAGCAGTCATTGACTTAACATTCTAAATCTACATCTCATGGGATTGTGTCCAGGCACTTCCAAAAGTTAAAAACAAAAAATGCAAACAAATACTTATAATAACAATGTTGTTAAAGATTAAGAGATCCTTTATACGGCCCACAGTGGCGGGAATTTGGGCTGCCTCTGAAGACTTGTTACAGGGACTATCAATGAAAATTAGTAAACTTAAGTTAACTAGGGCATATGTGTGATTTAGATAAAAGACATTTATGAGCTGTGGTACTCATTTTCCATTGAGAACAGTCACATGGGCCAGCACAAGCTGAAACTAAAACTAATGAACTTAGCGTTTATCAACTATGCAAAGTCATTCTCATACTCTAAAGTATATTAAGTGTATTATACAGATCAGTGCATAAAAGTATTTCTAGTTATCTCACATTATTTTCTTTTTACATTATTTTGACAATTTAGGTGATTATGGGGCATTAGTGGGCAACAGCTCAGTTGGTAGAGCATTGGCCTTTGGGTCTGAAGATTGTGGGTTCGAGCCCACCATGAGACCTACTTCATGACTCCCACTGATGACTGCTGTTGTTGTGTATTTGGGAAAGACACTTACCCCCACTTTGCCTGTAGCCCCCCTGGAACATCAAAGCTCCTGTGGACTCACCACCTGCAGGAGGATCAGTGAGCGGCTGGTGCCTAGTGAACTGGGTGCAGCTCTGACTGCCACCCCCCGACCCAGAAATGGAGTAAGGGGAAGAAAATGGATGGATAGGTGATTATGGTGAATTTACCATTACAAAAGGCACAGCAAACAACATCAAGTCGCACTAATGTGCACAGTGGTTGAAAAAGATATGAAATTATATGGACATACTTACACGCCTTTTTACAAACTCTTCAATACATACTCTTATTGCATACTGCAGTTGCTATTTTCATCTGGATTTTCTTTGGTACAACATGTTTCATGTGACACTCACATGTTTAATGTGATACAAAATCCTTTTGCTGCATAGAGACCAGTGGTGTAATTATAGTCACTCGATGCATCAGTCGATGGCTTAGCATTGGTCAACTCAATACTTTATTTCAATCACAAAAATGTCTTTGAGAAAACTGTAAGAAATATAAGATAGATGTAAAAACAACTTAAGATACTGGTATTTACTTTGATAGTCAAGCTTTGATATTATGCAAACTTTAATATTCAATGTTCAATCAAATCTTTATTTGTAGAGCACATTTAAAACAGCCTAGGCTTACCAAAGTGCTGAACAGACAGCGAGGAAAAATATACAAATAAA
>JAPMNZ010913144.1:0-11149 GCA_029875035.1 Pomatoschistus microps
AAACTCCTCCAAAGGTGGTGGAGAATGAGCGTGCGAAGATCCTGTGGGACTTCCAGATACAGACCGACCGAATGGTAATGGCGAACCAACAATTCCAAGCGATGGTAACATCCGGAAAAAAGAACACGAAAAGCTTGAGGAATACCAAGGGCTCAGAGAGGAGCTGGAGAGGGCCTGGAGGGTAAAGGTGATAGTAGTGCCCGTGGTGATGGGTGCACTCGGGGCAGTGACCCTGAAGCTAGAGGAGTGTTTACAGCAGATCTCTCGAACAACCTCGGAAATCTCGGCCCAGAAATGTGCAGTGCTTGGAACAGCAAAGATACTGCGCAGAACCCTCAAGCTCCCAGGCCTCTGGAAGAGGACCCAAGCTTAGAGAGGGAGAACCGCCCGCGGAGGCAAGGTGTGTGTATAGAAAATAATAGTGTTGTGGCATATACATGAAGAAACTAGAAATTATCATTATTACTATTAACATTATTAAAAATAATTTATTATATTTGTCTTATAAATTGGGAGAATCATCAGAGTGTAAAAAACATGTGCTTTTTGGAAATTGTACCAGAGTTTAGGATAAGTTCTGACTATCTCTCAAAAAAAGTTTGAAGTTCAATTGAATTTCAATTCAATGGCTGTATTTTGGTCATAGTCCCAGTGATGCAAATTTGTTATTGTAACTAATACTGAATTTTATCATCTTAACCGATTGGTACTTTTTCAGAAAGTAGTTAGCGTGTAGTGCAAAGTAATCAGTTTTAGACATTTGCCTTATTTGCTGGCAATAATGAATAATATTTGTACAATTTAGAAATTTTCACAAACTGTGGATGTAATAATAATAATAATAAATAGGTTTTATATAGCACTTTTTTGGACACTCAAAGACACTTAACATATCATTATTCATTCAGTCCATACACGGTGGTGATAAACTTCTACTGCAGCCACAGCTGCCCTGGGGCACACTGGCAGAAGCGAGGCAACCAGTACGTGCCATCGGCCCCTCCGACCACCACCAACCATTCACACACACACCAGACTCATTCTAGGCAATGGGGGTGAATTGTCTTGCCTAAGGACACTATGGCAGTTTGGCACTTTACAGCCGCAGCCGCCCCACTGTGGCTGATGTTCCCACAGGTTAAGTGTCTTGCCAAGGACACAAAGACAGCAGACATCAGTGGGATGTCTGCCCGACCTTCGATGGTGAAGGTCGGGCTCGAACCCACGGCCCTCTGGCTCAAAGGCCAATGCTCTAACAACTGAGCTATATTCAAAGCTGGAGTGATTCCACCAGAATATGGACCACACTATGGAGTGACTCAACAATGCACAATACTGTAAAATGACTTTGAGTGCATATGTACTGTACATATACTTCAGTGTAAAAGTTTAAACATTTATCCATAAATTTAAGTGTCCCACAGTTTGTAATTGTACACTAAGAATATCGTAAAAAATAAAATGGTGTAAGTAAGTTTTATTTGTTTCTTTATTTTGATTTGGCTGGTCAATGAAGAATTCAAACTTTTTAGCAAGAATGTATATGCTTGAAATAAGACTTGTACAATTTTTGCACAGTTCAGGTAAGGTAAATCTTATTTTTCCGTTGTATAAGCAAAGTGGCTTTGGTCTAAAGTTGAAAATATCAACAACTTGAATCATTGTTTGTACAGTGTATAAACTGCATTTCCACTAGAGTTGTGTTGTGTTTTCTCTGCTGATTACCTGTTGCCACATACTGTTACACATTGTTACGTATACCTGTTATATACCTGTGTTCTGGCATGTTGCGTGAGGGGAGGGCGTGTGGCGCGTCATGTCTACAGCAGACCGTACGTTTCTCAGTAGGCAGTGATTGATTTCCACTGCGCTGTTTGCAGTTATCAGTGGGTGCCATGACGACCACACACTGCCAAAAAGCGTTAATGAAGCTGTGCAGAGGTGAGAGCGCTGGGACCGACGTGTGGAAAACTGTCAAAATACATTCAAGTTTACCTCTATAATAAGAGCCGGAACAGGAGGTGTTAACTGATGCGCCTCATCTACATTAGATCCATTCCTTACGATTGTTGATAACTATAATTCAGTTATTTCTGTAAACAAGAGCAGATTGCAACTTCTTTTCTACTTGTTTAATTTTGTTTCTTGGAACATGCTGCTATAAGCCTAGAACTTGTATGATCTTATTATTTATTTTATGTTCTTTGCATTTGATAATTGGGCTATTGACTTGTGTGGGGAGCTCCAGTATTTTCAGTCATCACAAACAACTGAAATTAGTTTTCAGTTTTTTAATTGATGAAACTATAGAAATTGATTTGTTTCTTTTAGATTGATTCGAACAGGTTGGCATAATGGTAGATAATGTATTGGGTTTAGAGACGTCACATTTTAGCACATTAGTTATTATATACATGTCTCCAAGGGATATTGAGAAAGGACGTAGCAGGAGTGCGACTTGTGAGTGTCCTTTAGTTTAGGTGCTCTTTAGTGGAGGGACCAGTCTCAACATTTGAATTAATTCATCAACTTTTATTAGAATCAAAAACATCAGCAGACAAACACATTCCATAAAACATCCATCGTCATGAAGTCTCTCAGTTGGTCTTCAGACTTGAGATCCATCTTCTTTCTGTGAAGTTGCCAAAGCAGGAAACACTGATGTCTCATGAAAAAGTATTGTTCAAACACAGACATGATGAAGTTGTGAGCGTTGGTTTGATCTATTTATACCCTGGACATGAACGCTTTGCTCCTCTACAAATCAAAAAACCAGCTCAGGACATTTCCTCTGTCCAAGCCTTTTCCACAGGCACCAGGAACTAGGGCAAGACTGTTTCTTAACCTCAAATGTTACTAATTAATTTGTATTGTTGACTTAAGTCATGCTTTTTGGGTGTGCAGTGTTCAGCNCAGCAGAATAATAAAAAAGCAACTCCACTAATTGGTTGCAGTGGAATGTCAAAGCTGGTAGTAATGTATGTATACATCCAATAAAACAGCATTAGAACAGATGATTAAATATTTATATGGCAGGGCCAGCTAATTAACATGGAAAACAAAGACTAATTATGTATTTTTGATCGACACTCAAAAAGAAATAAATAATTAATCAATCTTCCCTTTTTAGTCCCACAGTGGAGAAATTACAGCCAATGCATGTAGGTCCTAGAGAGCAAACAAAACCTTTGATAAAAACCATTTATAATTCTGACCCCAATGAATAAAATGCCTAGCCTGGGAATACCCATAATGCTGTGTGTGCTTGAATCGTATAGAACTGAACAACGGCGTGGAAACCCTGGATGAAATGTTTGCCTAGATTTGGGAACCAATCACAGAACGGGAAGAAACAGCATGACGAAGACGCACTATTGGACAGATGGAAGCTTGCGGTTTGTTTACAGATCCAAAATCATGTTAGAGCGTTGATCTTTGAGCCAAAAGGTTGTGAGTTCGAGCCCACCGTAAGACCATCTCCGCCAACTCCCACTGATGTCTGCTGCTGTTGTGTCCTTGGGCAAGATACTTTACCCCACTTACCCCTAAGAAGAGCGGAAGTAATGCTGCATGCCTAGATGTGTACTGTATATGTGTATATGTGTGTATTCATCTAGCTGAAACCCACTGTGAGACAAATAAAGGATAATCTTCTTCTTCTAACAAACAGTGGTAATCGTTGGGCACCATTGTGTAGAAGTCATTCATCTTTTCTTTTCTTTTTCTGTTGCGCCACACATACTATGACAAAATGAATGGACTGTTTCCAGACTACACATCACTTATGATAATTAGTCCAATGTAAGGCAGACTGATATTTTCACTGATATTTCCATTAATTTATCCTGACTCTGTTCAGTTGTCTGTTCGGTGAAAGGCAATATGTAAATTGCCAAATTTGTTATGGTGGTTGACATGCTCTTCTTTTCTTGTTATTTTTTGTTACACCACAACTTTTTTCTCTGTATATAAAGTTTTGATCATGGTGGTCATGATAAAAAACAGGTTTGAACATCCCAAAGAAGAACACATTCAGCCACTCAGAGCAGCCTTTGTTAGAGCTGGTTACAAGCTCAAAATTATTGTTGATAAAAATGTGCAGTAAATACATTTTGTTTATATTGATACCTGCTCCATTGAGTTCCTAGGCTAGTTTTGTATCGAGAGTGAAATGACATTTGAAAGAGACACCTTTCAAAAGTTTTTAGTGTAAAATGTCTTTCACAACACAGAGCAGGAATCAACCCATCAACAATCCCTCCTTCAGATCATTAACATCTATTATTTTGTCTTGTTTTATTACTCTTTAAAGACTTACACTTGGACCAAACTGTTTTTTGGCGAGAATGTGGTTCCAGATACAAGTCAATCATCGCAGCAAATAAATATTTTAGATACATTTTCAGTTTGTGGCACCACACTGAGTTTTGTGGTCCAGCTTTTTGTCAATCACAAAATGGATATTTAGACCTCACCTGAATGTGTGAGGAAGTTTGTCGGGGGCATGTGGGGGAAGCGAACAATGCTGTTGTTCTGTGTTCATAATACAACACATTATTGTGGCCTTCGGACACAGACCACTTTGTGAGCAGAACTCAGAAATACAGAAATATCAAAGAAAAAAATACATTTGATTTGCAAGAGTCGTGAAAGGTTTATTGCATTAAAAATAAACGTATGACTTAATAATGTGACTCGTGCGCAGATATAAATAGAAATGTCAATATGTTACTTCTGTATTTCAACATGTGATTCTGCCGTGTCACTAGCATTTCAAGGCTATAAGCTGATTTGATTGATTTCATTTGAGCAGAATCCATAAATTCAGTAGTATTTACAATGCTTACGTTCCTTTGTTTACATGACGTGTAAATATTGGCAAAAAACTGGCAAATGACATGAATAATGAACAATATACAAATTTCCAATATTGCTCAAAATGATCAAGCGCTGTAACTAATGATTATTATGATAATTGATTGATCCAGTAGTCATTCCTTTTAGTATACAAACATTACACAGATATACAAACATTACACAGATATACAAACAGTACACAGATATAATATTGCACACAAAGCAGTTCATGATGCTTCAATTATCAAAAATAGTTATAGTCATAAAATGATCCAGGAAACTGACCATGTAGATCTAAAAACACAAAAGGAGAGAACCTGCTTAGGCAAATATTATTAGCATTTTGTTGAAATCTTGCGCATGACACATGACCTGTATTCTTAATGGTTTGGAACTGATGGCAAAAACATAAAATCCTCACATTAAGGAGAAATGTGAGCTATAAAATTCTCCATTTCACAGAATTTTCAATACAATAAGAAAATACTTGGATGAAGTATCAAAAACATTGAAATCGTAATGGTGACAAAAGTCATTAATCTTATAAAAAAAAGTGTAATGTGAAAATGCTTCTTCTAATTTAGTGATACCACATTCAGTGAGTTATGATCCACCCACCCCTGTTCTTCCTCTCCACGTCAGCCAGTCAGAAATCCACCTTGAAAAAAAAATAAAATCCAGCTCAACCGCTCTGCTCAACACCGCCCAGACTGCAGACAAAACACAATACAGTTTGGCACCTCATGACAAGAAACAATGAACGCTCTGGACCTACACCAATTCCTGGATGTCTTCAAACTCGGCCAATCCACAGCGCTGACAAATGCCTCCGACATCTCAGCTTTGCGCAAAAACAGGCCCCAGGTGTGCCACAATTCCTGCCGCGGATCACAGTGGTGCCATGGGTATCACCGGGGGCAGTGGCTCAGGGAGGAGGGTGGATCCACGTGGAGGCAGCTAGACAGAGCACGCCATCTTGTTTCAGTGCGATCAGAGCTGGAGTGTGAAGAGCAAGTGCGAGACGAGGCACACGCATACTGTAGAAGGGGACATGAGCACGGCGGATAGAGGATTAGGGATGTCTTACAGCTCCGGCTCGGCGACAAGGGAGTGGCAAAGGGAAATGGCTTTAAAGTAGTAAAAATGTGCGCCGCTGTAACACAAAGATGTGAGGATTTAGAAAACATGTAGAAATCAAAAAGACCTCGTTGACCTCACTTGTCTTTGGAGGTATACAGAGTTTGACATTGTGTGCTGGTTTGGAGATCTCCTTAGACCACCTTAAGAGGCTACCTTAAGTGCCATGCATCAAAGTTACAGATATTTAACAATTGTCCTGCTCTCTTTTTTGTTTAGGGTTGTCTAAATGTTGTTGTTGTGTCTGAAATGTTCCACAGTATGGCATTAAGTTGTCCATATTGGAGACAAGAGAGTGACTTGCGGGTCACACTGGTGGAGAGGAGAGCTGACTCATTGCAAGAATTCAGGTTGAAAATTATATTCATGTCAGGGGTGGCAATTTATTTACTCCAGGGGGCCACATGAGGATATCATCAAATTGTCAATTGTAAAACACAGTCAAAGCTACTTTGGTTATAAATTACAACAAACCATTTACAAATTTGACAAACAAGGAGAGGTAAACATGGATGTTGAGATATCCCGTATATCAAGTAGTAGTAGTAGTATTTTTGGAAAGTATGTTTTTATTAGATTTTTACATATGGGAATTTTTTTTGTGTGTATTATAATTTTTTATGAACTAAACACAATTAGTACAGTTCTTGGATTGAAACAAAACTGCCAAAGGTAAAGAAGGCTAAGTTATGTAGACATACATGATTTACTGATTCACTTCCTTGACGCATTATCATATATAATTATTATAATTGCATTTTGCGTACGTGGCTGTTATCCTGAAGAACTTTTAAAGCTGTTTAATATATTTTAAATTAGTTATAATGTGCCAGGGCAGCACTTATTGAGTTGCAATAAGGGCTTTATTGGGTATAGAATAATCTCGATGGAAAGGGTTGTGCAGAAAAGTGAATTGGGCCGCATGTGGCCCCCAGGCCGCAATTTGCCCAGGTCTTATATCATATAATACTAGATTCCAAGCAAGCAAGCATGTAAATAACATATCCATGGCAACAAGTGGGTAGAGACTCCCATCAGAAAAGTTATCAAGTGCAGCTTTATGACTAAAAAGGACTGTGAAAACATTTGTAATTATCAACGATCCAATCAGAGGTCAACCGTGAGCATCAGGCTTTCTCCTAAAGTTGGAAATTGTCCTTTTTACTTTTAGTGTTTCTTTCCCATTTCCGTTAAGAAAATTCATTTTGTAAATCAATGTTATCTCTCTACAAAAGATCTTACATATTTTCATAAATCTACGTTGTAAATTGTATGTCCAGGCAGTTGAAGACAGGGGCGACCTAAAATTGGATACCTTAAAATAGATTAGAAAATATTGTATCAATCAACACCTGGCTTCTGCCTTCAAGCTTCCACACAACAGCAGTTATTGAAAGCAGTGTCAGAGATTGTAGTTCTAATAATGACCACTGAGCATTAGTAAAGTACAGCTAACAAACTGCAGCAGACCAGACATAGATCCAGCCACTAATAACCATAAAGGCCAATTGAAGGAACAATCACATGTTTACATTGTACAAAAAAATTTGACTTTTTTTTAACGTCTAACTGCAAGTTCAAATTTTTGAATAAAGTGAGTGACATAGTTGTTTTCTGGGAAAACAAACAAACAAACAAAAAACGTTCAAATGAGGTACAACACGTCATGGCAACCATATTAACATATTACATCACTGCTGGAAGGGTCACTAAAAATGGTTGGTTTATAGTTGGAGAGGTCAGTTACTGATTGTAAAACAGGACATTTAGAGTGGCCACTTTCCTGGTGGAAAATCTGCCTTTTGCTTGGGTCCATCTAAATGTTGTTGTTTTACATGGAACATTTTACAGTATGGTATCAAACTTTTCCATCTTTTTTGAAAGCGAGTGACAGTACCAGGGTAAATTACGAATCTTATTGTGAATATCAATCAACAATTTACAAAGACCACCTTAACACAGGTACGTCCTTAATTATGCATTACATCAATCCATCCTGGCTTCTGCCTGCAGGCCTCCAGTCAATACAAAACAAAGCAACTCTATTGCAGAATTGAAAAAGAGAAATATACAGACAAAAAATTAAAACATATACAATCAAATGTGATAGTCACAGACTACAGACCACCTTAAAGCATGTTGCATCAAACACCTGCATTCCCATTTCATGCAGCAGCAGTGACTGATGTGCAATTCCATAATATACGGAGTTACAATGACAGAAGATTTTGCCTGCATTTTGCCTCAAGATAAGACCATGTGGAACCATGCACTAGATCCAGTATCCACCAGAGGCTGAGCCAGTCGTTGGCTGAGGGGACACCGTGTACAGACTGTGTTCACACAAAAGAGCTCCAGCAAATCCATGAATAGTCGCTAACTCGCTGCAGGTTAGAATTAGTCTGGTGAAACTGGGCCAGATAAAGACATCATAATTATATAACACACAGCCATAAGATTAGCAACACCACAAGAGTTGAAAAATCCCTGTTCGTTGATTTGCGTTGGATATAAAGCGTCTCGAGTAATCCTTTGCGAAAACGGTTATGCAGTGCCAACATCTGGGCTTTTTAACCAGATGGGGCAGGAGAGGAGTGGCAAACTAAGCTAATATCGGTCAAGAATGGTTGGATGGTGGAACAAAATTACCAAGCTCAGAGACGACAAGACCCTAACCCTAACCACACTAAATAAAGTGATCTGCCTTTAGAAATATGCATGTGTTTGCAGGGCAGGCGTTTGAGACTCAACATGGCTTCAGGCTAAACTCATAAAAAGAACTTATGCATATCAAAAATACAGAGACACAAATTAGAGTCTTGGTAGCGGGACTCCAAATTCATCCGAATCCATAGCCAGAAGCGCATCTAAAGTGTCTAATCTTAACTTGCTAAGTATTAAATTTAGCAATTCCACATCTGTTTAAACACGAGCCTCTCTGGAAGCTACGCCCCATTTGAAGTAGACATTTGCTACGCTATGATGGACCAAAGTAATATATCTTTCTGCTATGGTAGAATGTGCCTCAAATGAATCGGAGGAGAAAAATGGCCTTGCTAAACTAAAAGGATATTGCAGAACGCAGTGGTACCTGAAGCTAGACTGTAATGTGTGCCGTGATAAATGAGTCTCCTCGTCACAGGCCTGTTAGCCCCTGATGCCAGAGATGACTGCATAAATATCATTCCTGGCAAGTTCGGGAAATGCTACGTACCTATTTCAAGGAATGTAATAGCTCATAAATAGCTGTCCATGTGTCAAAAGTAGACACAGCTTAAAACCGACAGAGCTAATGACCTGGCTCTGCCTTGGCCTGGTCCTGCTCATGATCTTGGCAAAGGCTTGGTTTGGATTTAGTCCTGGTGCATCGTCTTCCAATCGTTCCACACGAATCTATTTTAGCATAGCGATTGCAAAGAAACTTCTAATTCGTAAGTAAGTAAGAAATCTTTATGTAATCAAAAGCAATCCTGGAATGAAAAGCACAATCGTCTGTGTCATAACACTGGGGCACACGTATCACATGCACTATACACACATACATTTTCCCTCTAGCCCTTAACTCACAATGCAAACAAGTGCATGCACATTCTTAGTAGAGTCAGTTGTTTGTCGACAGGTTGCAGCATCTTTCCCGATGTGTCAGCAGGAGGCATTGGGCCATATCCTCGACGAAAGTTCACTGAGGTCAAGCACATAATGTACAGAGCTGTCGTGGTCACGCTCTCCACATCAGTCTGTGCCGCTCTCAAAGTCATTAAGGCTGTGCCCAGTCTGCAGCCCTGGGCCTGGCGCGATAGCAGACAAAGACCCACCACACTGACAGATGCTGCTGCAGCCTCCTGTGGCATCCCAGAGGTTAATGCTATCACTTTACCGTTAGCTTTCATTCTTAGCTACAGATGCTACTCTATTCTTCATATGTCTTTTCTCATACCATGCAAATTAGAGTGAGGAGGAAAAAGGCATGCAGCGATTAAGGCGAACATTTATAGCAATGTGTTGGGATTGGGCCAACATTTGAAGAGGCTGAAATGCAATTAGATGAAGACTTTTCCGTTTCGATGTGAGTAACAAAGACAGACTGTGCTCATTATAATGTTCAGGCTATCACATGTTTAAATTAATATTAAAGTAGATGCTTTACATTAGCTCCACAGTGACGACAGCCGTTTGGAACTTCCAAGGTAGATAGAATGATACAGTAATTATTTTTCAATGACTGTTTGACATTATGGCTGTAGCAAGTAACCAATAATGAGTTATGAATTTGGAAACCAATAGTTCAAATTGAATGCTATCCAGACAAAAAAGTCCTCCAGGCTTATCAATCATGGTGTAGAGTTACCACTGCCGATTGACATAAACTATATAAAGCCAACATAGCATTTACTTAAAGATAAAACCACAATTTGCCTTCATCTTATGCATAGTATTATTTTTTCATTTTACTTTTTGCCACCTTTGCAATCACAGCCAGTTCTTCACATTTCCTCTTATCGTCTGCACAGCAGGTAGAATCAATAATCAATATCAGCATAATTCGGCATGATCTGTCCAGCGCAGCAAAAACATGCCATTTTATGAGCGATTGTGGTGAACGCCTATAGCACACTGCGCCACGGCCTTCCCTTTGCCTTTTCACTGTTAACTCGGCCCATTGTGGAAAGGTAAAGGCGCAGACAGGAGAGGACTGGATTCAGGTCGTTGTAGGAGCATTTCTCTCAGCTCCCGAGAGCCTAACCCGTGGACATGAAAACACAACGTCACAAGTTAGGGTCTCAGGGATGGAGGGACATGCATTCAGACCACCCAAAGGACTCTAGACTCTGGGATTTGCCACGAGAAGCGGCGCGGGCGTACATGAGTCAAATGAGGACTCGAGCTGTCTGAGCATCCCTGTTACATCAGGCATGCCCAGCCAGTTTCGGCAACAAATTGCGCGTACGGATGGATTTCTCCGTCTTCCCATGCAATTCTAAAGACATACAACAAGTGCAAGTCTCAGCCAGACACAACATTGACCACCCCCCACCACCACCTCCACCCCCTTTCAACTCTCTTTCCCCCTGGTCCCCCTCCCCCACATCGCTGGAACAATACAGCACTTTGAAAAATGCCTCCTGCCATCAGGTAGGGAGCCTGCTGCTGCTGC
>JAPMNZ010913154.1:0-15616 GCA_029875035.1 Pomatoschistus microps
CTACCATTGTTTACTTGTATAAGGTTTTTAGTTTAGCTATACTATAATTACCAGCTTTAAAGATAAAACTGAACGAATCACTACAAAAAAATCTGGGTTTTTTTTCAGAATTTCATTGATTTAAATGGGAGCCGTCAAAATGACAGCCCTGGGTGTTCAAGTAGTTTGAAACCCCCAAAAAACAGGAAAATGGCGCCACCTGTTGTCGACCTGACTGAACAACAGAATAAACGCGGTCACATGATGTGCAGCAGGTACAAGACTTGATCTCTACTAAAGATACATGTCCGGGTTCTTGTAGTTCTAGTAGTCTAGTACAGTATTACAGTCTATGGTATTGACAATAGGACATCACATACGCAGTCTGCACACTCACGTAAGGTAATAAGTTTCTACATTTACAGTCTAGGATTCGGTTCTGTTTCTAAAGAACGAAAGTTACCGGAAATGAAGTCCGTGCGTCGCCCCGTCCCGCCTATAAAACATAGATCCATGCTATAAACTTCCTAATGGTGGTTTCGCTCCAAAACAGCTGCAACTCGTAGATCCACATCCTGGTCCAGGTCCAGGTCCGGGTCCGGGTCCATGCCGAGCTATCAAACCTGAGTCTTCACGGTCTATGGTCAAACATGCCGTCCGCGGTCAAGGAGTCCCTTGAAAGTGGACTGGACTTCATTGAGTTTCTTGGGGACAGAGTGACAATAACTGACAAAAAGGAACTTCGTAGCATTTACGACTCTGAGTTTAAGGGCAGGTATGCAGCCAAATGTACTTGGTCAAATTGTGACACGTTTCCAAACAGTGTTGTAATTCTCTTTCTCTTTCTTCTCCCAGGGAAGGGATAAAAGACCCGTCGTTTTTTCGCGTCATTTCTACTTTGATTAAATTCAACAAAGTGACTTTAAGGAAGAAGAAAATATTCATTAATGCAAAACCAGAGGTAAGGTATCTTGATATTTGTGCAGAAACTTATTTGTAAAGCCACATATTGAATCAATGTTGCGATATATGCAGTCCATGGTTGCAACATTATCAAAAACGTGTTGGAATAATGTGCAATATTAAAGTAGTTGTGAATCAAAAGTCACTCCATTTATTGTACAATGCCCTCCTCCTTCTCTAGCTTAATCATTGTGTAGAATTATTGGAGAATATTACAAAACAACCCAGCCCATTTTTATACGACAAAAAAAAGCAGCAGATTAGTTTATTATGCAGACTATCATGTCCCCACAGACCCATTGTTTATTCAATTTAATATATTAAAGTTACAGTAGATGATCTAGTCGGTGGATCTCAACTCAGCTGTACAAAGTTCATAACCACAAGCTTCCACGTTGTATTCAAGAAAGGTTGAAATAGAGTTGATTTTGTAGTGAGAGACTACACAATCTAAAGAGGAACTAATGTTAATCAAAAACATAAGTCAGAACAAACACCAAAGGTCGATGTGTGTCTATTAGAGGATTAGACGTTTGGAACAGTGTATATGACACATTGAAAAATCTGAAACTATTCAAAACAAACAAACATAAGTAATCCAATATTAAAATGTGCACTATTGTTAGGTAGTGTTGTTAATTCATGTACTTATGTGTTTATATGGATGTGTTATCTGCTGCTGGACACCTGAATTTCTCTTCTCATCTTTCTAAAGAACTAGAACTTAATCATATCTGCAACTCTCCTAATTATAAAGTTGTTTTGTTTAAAATATATACTTCTGATTGGATCCTAGTGAGGAAATGTATGTGACAGTTATAGTGAATAAACTTCAGCCAAATCCCTTTCAGTTATTTGTTTATGCTTTGTAGACTATATCGTAGTCTGAATTAAGATAATGAAATGATATTAGCTAACTTGACACTCAGAAGTCCACTCATAAGTCTTAAAACTTTGTTCTGTTAACATCACAGAACTTTTATTTTTGCTTCTAACTTTGAAAACTTAAAATTGTATGTAGAATCCAATGTTTTGTGCAAAAGAAATGTCTGCAATAAAGAATGAGATAATTGTAACATAACTATTAGTGGCGATGAATGATCTTGTGCCTAACAGTGCCTAACATTGTAACATTGCGGCAGTTGAAATATTTTTGGCGGTAACTATGGTAACTGGACAAAAGTTATTTATTTTGCTCTGTAATATCTGGGCCAATTCACATGTAACAAAACGTTTGTCCTTTGTCAGTTCATAACATATTTTCTCAAAAGAGTGTGTGGTGATAATATTCAGTTATTCAATTTTGAGAGCTCGGGTAGGAAATGGCCAAGGCAACATTAGGAACGTTAGGTGCATGGGGTTAGGGCAAGTACAATAAAAGACTGCCCTTTAGGGAAGTATGGAATGATTGTGGTGTTCCCTCTGTCTACTGCTGTGTGAGTAAATGTGGTGGTGACTGTAAAGCACGTGAACCCAAATTTCTCCTATAAAAAGAAGTAAATTATCTCCAATAACCTGCACTAGACTGCAAACCATGCACTGCTATTCACTTTTTCAAACTGTACTTAAGATACCTTTTACAAGATACCCTAAATCTTATATATAGATATATTTTATGTACTTTTTACACACTTTGCACATTTCTTATCCATGTGCACACCTTGAGTGATCAACATGAACATTTCCACATTAAAGGGCCTTATCTGACCTTATCTTAAAAATGCATGCATAATGTTGGCCCCCACTATGGACTGGCCAACATTATAATGATAATAATAATAATATGACTTGTTTGTGAGTAAAAGTATCTGGAGAAAACGTTTGACAATTTTCTCTTTCATTCTGAAAATTGTTTTTTACACAGAGCTGTATTGGTGGCTGACCTCCAACAGAAATGGAATTCTAGAATGTCAACACAACCTATAAGTTACTGGGTTTTATTGCACCTAAATTATTATTCTAGACATTTTAAATCTTGTCCATCTCCATTGACAATGTTGCAAAGTATTGTGGTGTTCTGATGTATTTATGTATGTATGAATGTATATTTAAAGCAACATGTTATTTGTGTGTCAGGTCCGTGTGTACTGTGACCAATGGAGGAGTCCCCGTCGAGCCACTCAGCCCGAAAGCCCAAGTTGTGGCCCCCAGGAGTCGGCAGGGACCCCCCCACGATCCACTACAGGGTCCACTCCCCACGTCCCTGTGCTCACGCCAAAGAAGAAAATTGTGACAGAAATTCTAAACAAGTTGAGGTCAAACAGGTAGTTATGAAAACAAAACACGACAACAAAATATATGAAGTGGGGAGGACTAATTGAAAGGTCCCATATTACGCTTTTTCACTTGTCTTTAAACACCATTACAGTTCTGTTTGGCCTTCATACACATGCCGATTCAATAAATTTTTCTGGCGCCCAGTAGTTAGAGGACTTTACAAAGTTATCAATTCGATAACACAGATTAGTGAATCATATGGTTTAAGCGTTTTTATAAAAATGCAATGATAAAAACTGAACGATTGGTCCTTAAGGGGCGAATGACCAATGTTGATAAATGTCATGGATTATCACTGTCCTAGAGCCTCCCACATCGGCAATGAACCACTCAAACAAACCCCAATGAGAAATCTCGGAGGCCCACAGGGAAGGATCTGCTCCCTCTACGTCTTTTGGACTATGTCTCCTGTGTCCCAGATGAATTTAATTAGTTGCATTACAATAATCAACGGCTGCAGTATGTTTCAGCCATTGTCCTGCTTTGTTCCCACACAGAAAGCAGCTGACAGTCAACAAGAACGACATAGAGATTACATCCGACCCGACTGATTCCGATGGAAGGATTCAGTTCAGCGTGGAACATCTCAGAGAGCTGTTCACCGTCACATTCTGCATCTTCAACAGAGGAGCGACTGGGATCCTCTTCACCTACTACACTGCCCTGCACCGCATGCGCTGCTTCTCCCTGGAGGATGAGCAGAGGGTGACCAGAGTCAGCCCACTCTTACTGGGACCTGGTGAGATGACATGGTGCACATGCGCATTTACTTGTATACATGATCCATCTATTTAATTGAATGTATTTTTGTATTGCCCTAAACAACAGTAGTTATCTAAGAGGACTTTACAAAACAGTCCATTCGCAAAATAGATCTAGGAAAGTATAGCAATTCATACAAAAGGCAATTCAAAGTGCTGAACAAAACATAATCACAGTACGTTAAAAAGAGTAAAGATAAAATCCATGAAAATGAATCTATTTTTAACCTGGATTTGAATCTGGAATGCAGCCTCCTCATGTTTAGTTCGGACTCGCACGCACCAGTAGGAATCAAACCGTTCAAGGAAATGCAATGATGAATTGTGTTTGTTAACAGTTCTCCCTGCTGTCTTCTTTTTGCAGGAGCAAAGTATGAAGTGAAAGTGCTGTACAGGCTGAGCCACCATGGGTATTTTCCTGCCTCTATGTACTTTGAGTTCTGCTCAGTGTTGCCCGGATCTGTGCCGTTTTGCATCGTGCGGGAGATTGAGGCTGCAGCCATGACACCTCTGGCTCTGGAGCTGGGCCCAGTGGCTCCGTACAAACCTCTGTATGTGGCGACTTACAAACCAGTGAACTCTGTCATAGTGGAAGGAGTTCCCCCAGAAAGGTGAGTGTATCTCTGACCTCTGTGTTGTCTGTGAAGTCTGAGGGAAGACGGATTATTATTATTATTATTATTATTACATTTGTTTTAAAAACAGTACAAACATGCTTAAAATCAGAGTGAAATTAAAAACATTAGCATTAATAAAATGGAAAACAACTAGACGAAGGTGTTGCGGAGACTGATCATGTGGGGAAAGGAAAGGTGAGTTTTGACTCTGGGTTTTAACCGGGGAAGAGGCTGGGAAGCAGAGTGGCGGGTCTGAAAGGGGGGACAGAGAGCTGGGGAGGGAGGAGGAGCAGGAGCAGGATGAGGAGAGGGTATGGAAGGTCTGTTTCTATTGTTTACATTAATCAATATAAAAAATTAAAGCGGAATCACAGATGTGAGTATTTCATTTGGCACTTTATTTTTAGCAAAGTTTCAATCGTTCGGTTTAGCTCCGAGCAGTACATGCAGTTGATAAGACAACCAAAAGTTTAAGTGCAACGTATAAGGAGTAGGCAGAATAGAATTACTCTGCAATCACACAGACCTGTTTTTCCAGCTCTCATCGTCTCTATTTACAATACAATTCATTCTTGTATAGCCCTAAATCACAACAGTAGATATCTCAGAGGACTTAACAAAACCATTGAAATCACCAACACAGATCAGAGAATCAACAGTTAAAACACAAAAAAGAATACGTAACACATGACATTCGAGGATGTCCATGTTTGTTATTGTTGCGGTTTTTTTTTAGGTTGCTTGCATCCAGGATAGATGTTAGTTTGTCCAGGACTCTCCCCACCAGCTGCACTGTGTTCAGGGAATAGCCCAGGACAGACCTGGACTTCCTGCTGCTCTTGTCCATCTCTGTGATGCTGCTGCTCCAGCAGACCACACCGCACAAGAGGCTGATGCCACCACAGAGTCATAGAAGGTCTTTAGGGATGGCCCCGGCACTCCAAAAGACCTGAGGCTTCTCTTCTTGAAGATGGCGTTTGTGTTATGAGTCCAGTCCAGTTTGTGGTTCAGATGAACACCCTGGTAGGGGATGAACACCCTGAGCAGATGGTCTCCAGCTTGACCCAGAGAAGCAGCAGAGGGATGGTGTTTAAGGCGCTGGAGAAATCGAAAAACAGAATCCTCACAGCGGAGCCGGGTTTTTCTTGGTGGGACAGTGAGCGGTGGAGGAGGGAGATTATAGCATCCTCAACTCTGATGTCTGGGCGGGACACAAACTGCAGCGGGTCCATCGCTGAAGTCAGAGTGGAGCGGAGATGTCCCAGGACCAGTCTCTCCAGTGTCTTCATGCAGTGGGATGTCAAAGCCACCGGCCTGGAGTCGCTGAGGTCTTTGGCCTGTGGTGTCTTGGGCACTGGTACCACACAGGAGGTCTTCCAAAGCTGTGGTACCGACCTCAGCCTGAGACTCGGGTTGAAGACGTGCCCCATAACCCCGCACAGTTCGTCTGCGCAGGAGCTAAGGAGCCTGAAGCTAACGTGGTCTGGTCCTGCTGTGAAATCTATTTTCCAGGAAAATAAATGGCATGTTGGCCCGATTGTTTGTTAGCCACTCGGGTATGAACTTCAGGCTCACGCCCCCATCGATGAGGCTCAGATACTGGCTGCCTCAAGGCAAGCTTTTTCCTTTTCCTGTTTTCTTCTCCAATCGAAAGACTTAAACCAATTACAAATAGTACACACATACGTGCAATACCATTACATTTCAAGTATACTTTTAAGCAGTACATTTGAAATTAACCGTGGCAGCACGGTAGCTGAGTGAATGGCACTCTCACCTCTCACCAAGAAGGTCCTGGGTTCGAATCCCGGTCAGAACTGGTTCTTTCTGAGTGGAATTTGCATGTTCTCCCCGTGCTTGTGTAGGTTTCCTCCGGTTACCCCTACCATAGCACATTCTGACATTTAGGGTTGTAAGAATGCCAAACTCATATTTTCCTGATTTGTATAAATGATCCTTGTTGTTTTGCAGCACGGTGAACAAGCCTGTGATGGCTGTGAAACTCGCAAACTACAACTATTCCGTTTACCTCAAGGATTTGGCTCGACGACGTTTGGAGGACTCTGAGCACCTTTCTGCAGCCGATAGACAGAAACTGGAATCTGTGAAGTAATGATTTGATATATGATATGATACATTTTATTGTACGGCCCCTGTGTCTTTTGACAATTTCAAATCGACACCTTGTGTGATGAGCAGGAATCTTCTAGACCCCCCTCTGAAGATGAAGAGCTACGATCATCGCTTTCATCTTCTGCTACACTTGGAGGAAATCCAGATGGAAGTGGATATTCGGAAGTATGACATGCATAAAGCGCCCATGACTCGAGACCAAAGCAACAAGAGGCTACTTGTTCTCGAAGTAAGGAAACTCAATCAATTAAATGAGGAAACATAGGAAATTGGGTTTAGTTTTAGTTACATTTTGAGTCCGGAATGAAGATTCGCACCTCATTTACTAGATATCTGGTGTGTTGGAGTGGCCTGTACAACCTACAGTTGAATAAGGAGAATTATTCCCACACACTGTCTTTTGGTGTTACGCCTTCATCAAGCAAATATGATAACCAGGAAGTAATCTTAAATAGGGTGGGGCAGGCCCCCGAGGGTGTACAGTCACCACACCCACAAAACATTTCATAATAAATCACATTTACAGATGAGTGAAAACTGTCAACAAAAATGCTAACAAAATATAGATAATTTTACAATATATTATACATTATAATACAGGTCAAACAAAATAGTATTATTCTAGGTTCTTCAAAATAGCACCTTTTTGCTCTGATCAGTGCTTCGCACACTCTTGGCATTCTCTTGATGAGCTTCAAGAGGTAGTGACCTGAAATGGTCTTCAACAATCTTGAAGGAGTTCCCAGAGATGCTTAGCACTTGTCGGCCCTTTCGCCTTCATTCTGTGGTCCAGCCCCAAAACCATCTGGATTGGGTTCAGGTCCGGTGACTGTGGAGGCCAGGTCATGTGGCCCAGCACCATCACTCTCCTTATTGGTCAAATAGCCCTTACACAGTCTGGCTGTGAATCTGCAGTCAATAGTCATGAAAAGAAAGGAAACTCATTGAATGAGAAAGTGTGTCCAAACGTTTGGTCTGTACTGTGCATATCAGGAGCAAGTCTATAAACTCTATAAATGTATTTTTTCAGCTTTACCCAGGGCTTTGCTTTTAAGCTGACCAAAATGTACTCCTGTGTAGGCAGTATAAACTGCTTTCTGCTAAGGATTCTCTTTAGCCATTTTAGTTTTAAGAGCTGCAGCTCTCTTTTGTTAAAACTTTTTTCTGTTCACATTTTTCCAGATCATTTATTTCAAATCTGCAAAACACATTTTCACATCATTCGACTTCACCTACAGTCTTGCAAACTCATGCAGTTTTTTGTATGTGTTGAAGAGGAGATTGTAATAATCCAAGCTTCCGTTTCAGCCAAACTAAGGCACAGAATACAAGAACAATACTATACTGTACAATTTCAGCAACTAAACATAACTAACTGTACAGTACATGCAGTAAAACAAAACATGTGCAAATACAGTGTGCAAGAGTTTTTTCTTTTCAAAGTTTCTAATCTGTGAGCGCAGGCTGTTTTTACACACCTGTTACGCATGCACGCACTCAGACAAAACACAGGCCCAAACTCTCTGACCCTACACCTCTCCTATTACGCTATGTGCTGCTGAGGGCGTCCTCTTTTCTCCATATACTTGTTAATGTGCTCTACAAATGAAGCCAACATTGACTACACCAGAGACAAAAAATAAAAGTATAAAATGCACACAAATACACTTACACTTAACCTAACCCTAACCCACGTAAACTCAGTTGGTGTTGAAAGCCAAGGCGTAAAAATGGTCTTTAAGCTAGATTTTAAAAACCTCCAATGATGATTCTGCTTTAGATGGAAAAATGCTTTATTGATCCCCCAAAGAAGCTATTCAAAAATAAAAAATAGAATTGATAATTCTAAAAATCCGACTATAGTATTAATCAGCAACAGCCCTTCAGGTCACAGCAGCAGAGATGGAGTGGCCTCTGGGTGGAGCTGGGTGGAGCAGGACGGGTCACGAGCAGAGAGAAATGGTCTGAACCAAGAGGCTACTCCAGTCCAAAGTAAAAGGCTGAAGGCTTCAATAGCATTTTTCAAAAAGTTAGCATTCCTCCAGTGGATTTTCCTGATCCGCTTGGTTTGGACCATGAATCTTCTCTACTCTGGGCTGGACCAGTGTAAAACCATGAACACTGTACTGCAGCCACATCTCAGGGAGAAAAATGCGAGAATAAAAAAAATTGACTTTTTCAGAGCTACTTGGGACTTGCTGCCGTTTCCAGCGCATTCAAAAGTAAACTAATGAACAGATCTCACTATTCCATAGATTGGGAGCAGAAACACTTAAAACATGTGCAATATAAATAAATATTACCTAATTTCTATCGTCATGAGATGTGCTGACACTTACTCTATGACTGAAGGTTCCTGGAGTGGCCGAGAACCGGCCCTCGGTGCTGAGAGGAGACAGTCTGCGAGTGTCAAAGTCTGAAGACTGTGGCTCCCCCATCACCCTCTACACTGGATATGTTCACAGAGTTGAGTTGGACAAAGTCAAACTCGGATTCTCAATGAGGTGAGATTTGAAATGAATAAGAGACCCTTCATGGGGAAATGTCAGTGTTGCATCACCAGCTACAGAACTGTAGGAATGAGGAGGACACAGCACAAGATAAATGAAGAACTCTATTTTATATTAAAAGAAAATAACATCTCTAGCGCTAGCATAATAAAGAAACGAGTATAACATATATATAGGTTTAGCACAAAAAAGAAGCAAGTATAAAAAGCTGTATATTCTAATAATTCATAATCATTGAAAAGGGTGACTCTTACGAATCTTCTTAAGAAGGGACTAAAATTGTCACATTTATTCGTTTGTAGTCTGAGAAGTAAAATTATTGATCTTTCAAAGATTCTAAAATAAGAATCACTGAGTCTTAATTTGAAGACTCCTCTTTGTACAAACAAGGTTACAGCTTATAAAGGCAGAAATGCGACGGGTGGCGGGGTTGCTCTATACACAGGAGCAAATACCAATAGAAATAAGAATGGATCTCTCGTTAACTAATATTGAAGCATTATGCCTTCAAGTCCATATTCCCTTTATGAAGCCGTTACTGGTTTGTGATTGTTACTGTCCACCCAATTTAAACTCTACATATCTGGATGATTTATGTCAATAGATACTTTATTGATACCTGTGGGAGAAATTCAGGTGTCCAGTAGCAGCAAAAACACGTCCATCCACACAAACAAAACAAATAAATTGATCATTCTAAAAATCTGACTATAGTAATACTAAAATACAACAGCCCTTCAGGTCACAGCAGCAGAGGTGGTGTAGGCTCTGGGTGGAGCAGGACAGGTCACAACAGATGTGGAGTAGCATCTTGGTGGTTCGGTGATAGTCAAAATTAACTCTATATTATGGGAAACGTTAATAGATCGGAATTTGATGCAGTGTCTTATGAGGATCAAACTTCATATCAAACTTCATATCAAACTTCATATCAAACTTATACAAACGGCAAACTTAAATCTATTACTGTAGCATGTGGTTTAGGACCGCGTGTGACTAAACCAACTCTAATAAGCTGTAGAACTGATGGCACCATCTACTTTAATTGACTGAGTCCTAAGAAGGGGGTCTATCCACAGGCTTGGAAAATGGTACCAATCGTACCTTTACCAAAGAATCTTAATCTCTGTGGTCCTGACAGTGAGTGCAATCCACTCAGCCACCGTGCCGCCAGAGTACTGCAAACATGAATATATCCAAATTATTGTGCATCTTTTAGAGCTTGTGATGTTGGTACGTGCGATATCCAATGTTGGTACGTGCGATATCCAATTTTGTTTTGATAAATGTGCAGCCCTAGTCTACATGCTGCTAAGTATAGTGACAGCGGAAACTTTGGGCTCAAATTGCTTCAAATTGTTGCTACTCCAATTCTTGTCGTTGTAGATTATTGCAGACATTCATTGACAACATGAAGTTCAACGTGGAGTTTACCATCAACCGCTTCTCTCTCAAAATGCAACATCGAGCCGTGGAGTTGGCGGTGAAGAGTAAACTCGGAGATGTGCTCTTTCCAACTAAAGCGGCAAATGACACTGTTCCTGTCTCTAAACTCAGGTGAGGATAGCTGATGTTTAAAGCAAGGGTACCTAACTTTCAGACCACCACACGGTAGGTGAATGAATAAATGTAATAAATGTTTATGGCCATTGGTCATCTGCCCTCACAATGTATTTTTAAAGTACAGTGAGGCTACTTTTATCATCAATATGTGGCTATACGTGCATGCTAAAGCCAGATCCTGTCAGAACCTTGAAGCTAAGCAGGGGTGGGCCTGGTTAGTACTTTGATGGGAGATCACTGGGAATGCCAGGTGCCACAGTGGTGTGGCTGTAAAGTGCCAAGAAAAACTGTTGTTGTGTCCTTAGGCAGGACATTTTGCCCGCATTAGAACCAGTCTGGTGTGTGTGTGAATGGTTGGTGATGGGAGGAATGGAATGGTCTTTCAGTGTGTCCCAGGGCAGCTGTGGCTACAGTAGTGTTATATATCCACTGTGTATGGAGTGAAAGAAAAATGCCATGTCACTTCTGTGTGCAGTATGTTGAATCATCAGTTGGAAATAAACCCAGAGCAGTACGCAGCAGTTCAGCGTATTGTAGCCGGCTCTTCAAAGCCTGCTCCGCACCTGGTCTTTGGGCCCCCAGGAACCGGGAAGACCATCACGCTGGTTGAAGCCATGAATCAGGTCATTTCATAATCACATAACTGCTTTTCACTGTTTGTATCAACTGTGGTATGATTCAACATGCACAAAGTGTTATTGTGTGTGTGGGTCTAAGGACAGTGGTGATGATCCAGGACACTCCACATGCATCAACATTCATGAACATTGATCATCTGCCGCTTATGGACCAATGTCTCTGTGTTTTTTATCACTGCATTTCTTGTGTTTGAACTGTTTAATTCTCTGAATCAAATTTGAATTGAAAAAGAAACCCCAGGGAGAGCCACAGTGAGATGCTATGGCTGCAGATTCAAATCAGAACAAATTCAGTAATGATCACTGTTTTCACGTTTGATTCAAAATTTGCCCCAGAAATGTGAATTCATGATGTGAGGCATTGATCAGAAAGGCCAGGCTGTTCACTGCAAAAAGTGATTAATGAAAAGCAAACAATTTAATCAATTTGTGCAAAATGTATCTTAGTTCAAGCACATGTTGACTGCCTTTAAACAGTATTTGCTTAATGGTACAAAGAACCAACACGCACTAAACAACTGGAAGGACATTGGAAGAAATTCACACCATGGAGAGACTTACAATCAGCATTAAGTTGCAACAAGCAGCATGTGAAAACCACTGGAAAAAGTGTGAAGTATATGTGAACAACAACTGCCCCATGTTTTTGTGTATTCCCTTTCTGTTGTATTTGTTGTAATGTTAAAAATGTATATAAAATTTAAGTGAAAAAAAAAAACAGTATTTGCTTATGGGACAAAGCAAATAAATCTTGGTTTAAAAAATAGTCAAAAAAATGTCTCCCCTTGAATGAGAGAATAAAGTGTTCTTGAAAAAGGACCAAATGGCTTTGTCCATTTTGTTTGATTACAGTCAGAATGTACTCAAATTAAGATAAAAACCACTTGATTCAAGCAAATATTACCTACTATTTTATCATATTTGCGTTGTTGAAAGCTTAGTTTGTTTTCAGATGACTAATAATTGCTTTGTTTGGTCGTTAGGTCCAGAGAGCACACACTGGGGCCCACATCCTGGCCTGTGCGCCGTCCAACAGCGCCTGTGACCTGCTGTGTGAGAGGCTGCTGGTGCATATGGATGCTCATCAGGTGTACCGCCTGTACGCCACCAGCAGAGACCCCAGCACGGTCCCCAAGAGGCTTCTGGTGAGGGCCAGCTGGTACCTCCTGTAATCTGCTTACTCTGACACTGCTCCTTCTGTCTGCACACAATGTGATTTAGTCATGTGTTTGTGATTGTTGAAAGATGGTGGTGACACATAAGGATCTATAGTTGTGAATGGGAAGTAGGCCTGACACAATGGTTAGAGTGGGAAATGAAAATAAGATGGTTTTGTTCTCAATGTTACTTAATACACAAACAAAATTAATTTATGAAATAAGAACTGTGAGGTTCTCTTGTTTTGAAATGGCAAATTTGAACTGAAATCAAATGGGATCATAATCTGTTAACTCTGTCTGTAGAAAAATTGCAATTGGGACGAGAGACAAGACGCGTTTGTGTTTCCTGAGATGGAGATGTTGATGAAACCCACAGTTGTTATCGCCACGATGATCACAGCTGGAAGGTTGGCATGTTTTTTGTGATTCTATTTGAATTTTTTGTCTTTTAAAATCTGATACTTGAATTTGAATGTTCTTTTCCCAACCTCCTCCTGCGTTTCACTGCAGACTCGTGTCCGCTGGAGTTCCTGTTGGACATTTCAGCTACATCTTTGTGGATGAAGGGGGGCAGGCCCTGGAGTCCGAGAGTCTAGTTGCAATCTCAGGTACTTGCTTAAAAACTGTTTTGATAAGTAATGGGCAAACCCTGGTCCTTGGGCCAGATGCGGCCCTTTGAACGTTTACATCAAGCCCCTGAGCTCTGCTCAATTTATATAGATATAATATAAAAAACTACAAAATCCCTCTGTGCTGCGTACAGAGCTCTGGAGCCACAGTCGCGCTCCTAGCTCTACATTATTCTTTACCTTTTTTGCCTTTTCACAATCCTGTGGCACTGAAAAAACCCTGATCCTCGTAACCTCTCCCTCCCTGAATCCATACTGCTCTCCAACTGTTGCACATTCAGTCGATACACTTCTTTCTCTTCACACGATTCAATGTATTCTTGTATATCACAACAGATGACTTTACACAACTGAGATTTATTTTCCAAAAAACAAATTATTTATACAAATTGAAAGATATGTCCTTTTGTTTTTATTTAAAAATTCTTCCATACAACTTTCCAATAACACTCAACAGACTTAATCCTCTATAATCCCATATTCAAACTCATTACTATTGCCTTTTTTATAAAGCAAAACAACGTGTCACTCAGAACAACACCATTCATTGGACATAACAAACAATTGGGCCTGAGAAAAACCTTGGAGAATAGGCTGATATTCCAATATAGACTTCAGGAGGAGTTTGCCAGAGTCTGGTTTAGATTGTTATGTTTTAAATACATTACAACATAAATTAATGAGATTCCCATTCCATGTGAAGGTCTGCTCAGTCCAGGGGATGGTCAGCTGGTGCTAGCAGGGGATCCCAAGCAGCTCGGGCCAATACTGCGCTCGCCGCTGGCTCTACAGTACGGACTCGGTGAGAAGAGGTTTTTGCTTTAAAGATGGGGTACCTAACTTTCAAAACAAAAAATATTGAATTGTCAAATAACTTGCGATGAGCAATATATGATTGTTTGGTCACGGTTTCATCTTAAGATTCTCTTTTTCACTTCTGTGTCTGTACCAGCACTCAGCCAAAAGCACTCAGAAAAAATAACGATCGTAAAGTACAATATCTTCCACTTTTTCTAGCTGTAGCTTAATTTTATTCCAGTACAGTGTTTATGGTTTTAAACTGATCCAAACCGAAGAGGATGCATTGTCCGAAGCAAGCCGATCAAGCTTAAATCAAGAGTCTTCAGACTGGATCTGTCCCTGCCCGCTGGACAACTTCCAGCCTGGAACCCATCCCCAAGGTGGAGAGGCCGACTGGATGCATCGACTACAGACCAGTGTGGGCAAGAGCGTATCTGGGAAAGTTTTGAGCGATAAGGGAGCACCACAGGGTACCATCCTGGCTCCCTTCCTCTTCACAATTTTCTCTGCAGACTTTGCACACAACTCTGCTACATGCCATGTTCAAAAATCCTTGGACGATACTGCTGTTGTGGCATGTGTTAATGGGGGGAAAAAGCAGAGTACAGGGAGGTGGTGGCTGCCTTCTCAAACTGGAGTGAGAGAAATGGTCTGATTCTCAATCTCATCCAAGAGCCCTACCCATCCCACTAAACGGACTGGACATTGAAGTAGTTTAGTCCTACAAATACCTGAGAGTCCACCTGGATCCCAGACTGGACTGGTCAGCTCAGGCCAACGCTGTCCATAAGAAAGGTCAGAGCAGAGCAGAAGTCTGTTGTAGCTAGTGCCATATTCTTTGGGGTCTCGTGTTTGGGCGGCAGTCTGACCTCCAGAGACAGTAATTTAGTATTTTCACTCCCTACTGTTCTGTAACTGGTGACAAGACACTAACATTTCCCTACTGTGGGACAGATAAAGAATCTCTTCATCTTAATCTTAAACCAGTTGCTGCTTTTTGATGTGAATTTTGTTTTCAGGAATCTCTCTGCTTGAAAGACTCATGACACAGAATGAGCTGTACACGAAGACGGAATCTGGCCACTACGACACTCGCTTTGTGACCAAACTACTCAGGAACTACAGGTGATATAATATGATGTAGTTTTTCAGTTATGGATGTGAAAGCAAGATCCGGTCAGACCTCTGAAGAAAGAACAAGAGAGGATGTCACAAAGCAAGTATCCTGTAAAGTGCAATTGTGTGTGTAGAAAGTGCTATTAAGGTGCTTCACAGGGCAACAGGGGCTCAGTTGGTAGAGCGATGGCCTTTGAGTCTGGAGGTTGCACGTTCGAGCCCACCGCGAAACCTTTTTCACAACAGACTCCTGACTGATGTCTGTTGTCATTGTGTCCTTGGGCAAGACGCTTATCCCACTTTGCCCACATGGAGCGTGGAATTCTGCAAAAAGTGATATAATATAAGTTAATAAATGCTTGAATCAAGCCTTTTTTTTCTTGATTTGAGTATACTTTGACTTTCTTAAAACAAGATTTGTCAATGGAACAAGCCATTTGGTCTTATTTCAAGTGCTCTTGGGATTTTT
>JAPMNZ010913185.1:0-13952 GCA_029875035.1 Pomatoschistus microps
CCCCTCTTCCACAGTCTGCTCCTTAACCATAATTACATTTACACAGTTTTCACCGAGAGAACTGTCCAATTAGACCATGTGAAAACGTAAACCAGGCGCAACAGGGCCGCTCCTCTCCTCCCTGAAGGTCATCCACGCTCATCCCCAATGACGCACATTCTAGCCAGGAACTGAAGCAATATGTAATAATAAAACACGTTACATGCATTACATATGACACATTGAAAAGGTAATTATGAGAAAATGACTGCCATGTTCTCAAACAGAGCAAACCGCTACCGCGCGAGGAGGAAAGTTTGGGAGCTAGGCAGGGAATGTGTCGCAGCATCACATCCTGTTTCACGCCATTTTTAGACTTCTCATCGAATGACACTCTGCAGATTTGGTCATTGTAGCAGAATATGAGTTCTTCCATGTCTTACCTACGGTTTGGTGGAGGATCAGCGCAGGCAGGTGTGTGCTCAGATCAGTAGAGGTGGAGAAGTCTCTTGTTTCTGCTGCAGCGCGACGTGACACTTAAAACCCGGAGGCGGACCTTCCTCACGCGTCACTGAGTCACTGCGCATGCGTCAGTCAGCATCACTTGGGCGCAGTAGTAAAACTGTGGGTGCAGCGTGATAGTGCGTCTAAATGTACGACAAGACATTGACGATGCATCTGTTTGATGGTTTTGTGTACGATGTCGCTTTTTTCCTAAATGAAAACACTATTGGTGGATTCATTGATCAAAATAGAAAATCCCCCTCAGAGGACAAAATTAGATAAACTTGATCGATTTTTTTCTATCAACAGACATCGAATACGTCTGCACTGTAAACCATTCCTTTTCGTTTTTATCTGTTTATCCATTCAACTGAAATGCCTTTGGTTATGATGAAAATGTTTTAATGAAATTCTTAAAGTTATCCACATAAATGAAACACAAAAGAAAAGAGATGTATTCTCAATTTATTAATTAAAAAAATACTGAAAACCTTGAGCATGTTGATTAAACTAATAGATATACTTTATATGCAACCGATTAATACATTTTCATTGTGGAGATAATTTTACGTTTTTACGTAAGTGCAAAGGGCGTTTGTATGGGCACATTTCATGATACATGAGGGGATTAGAAAAGGGCTTGGATCGGTCAAAGACAATATGAGGTACATATTTGGAGTTTATAGCTGTGCAAAATATGGAAGGCAAATGTAAGTGATTACAACAAACAAAAAGCAAAAATCTTATAAAAAAAAAGTAGAATTCTGCTGTGTCATTCCCCAGACAGCAGTTGAAGTTTAAGGTATCACAAGACATTAACAAGATACAGGTACAACAAAAGAACCCAACATATTTTCATATTACCAGGACAATACTAGGTCCTGTTAAGAAATCTTCCGGTTAGAGGTGAAGTTGGTTTCTGTGCAAACAAAGAGATTCCTGTGGTGCAACACCAATGGTACAATGTCTGATAGTTTTTTTGTTAAAGGGAAACCATGACCAATCACCAGGAAAGAGCAGTTCAATGGCGCAATATTCTTTGCAAAACACAGTGCAAATAAAGGAGTCTTGAAAAACGAAAAAAGAAAGAAACATAAGTGCATTGCAGAACAAAAAAATAAAACATTTTACTTATTTTACTACTAAACTATTTTTTCTCCAGGCATCTTTTCAGATAGTTTTTAAAGAGCACATTGCAGCTTTAAGTTTAATTGAAGATGTGTGCAATTACATATACATATGATTTAGAGCAATACATTTCTTTTTCATACAAAGACTTCTCTGTGAGGAACTGGAGCTGCTCCAGTCAGTGCTGGTCCCGGTAGAACTGCTGTGGTCTGTGTGCTGCAGTCCTGACAGTCTGGAGTGTCTGGGCTGAGCAGAGAGTCGTAGTCAAAACCCTTCAGTGGCTGCAGAGACAGAGTGAGGCCTCTGCGAGCTTTGGCGGCTCGGTCTGGTCTCTCTCTCAGCTTCAGGATCACCTGCACTCATGCCACAACATGTCTTAATCGAAACACAACTTATTTGGTGGTCCCCACCTATAAACCTTACTGGTTCTCTACAAGCATCAATTCAAATAATCGTTGACTAACAAACTTAAGGATCACTTACCTCCACAGGCTCCCGCTGCATAAGAGTTATGTCAAAAGTCATCCCGCGAAAAAAGGCTTGTCGCTTAAATCTATCCAGAGTTCTTAGCCTACGGAGAGGAGTCTTGCAGAGAAGCTGTTGGGATCAATTAGATTAGTTTATTGTAATTCTTATATGTCAAGATTGCAGAATACCTCTGAGATGAGCAGCGCTAATGGAGGGCTAAAGCTGAGGGGCATTTCATATGGAGAATATCGAACTTTTCTTAACATGCTGCAGTGGTCTGGTTCGGGTGGTACTGGAAACTAGAAATTAAATATATTGATGTGTAATTAGTAACTGAATTTTATCAATATGTCAAACTTCTATATTCAGTTCCATTGTCTTTCACCTTCCCAGTAACCAATGAGAAGATCAGGATTCCCAGAGACCACCAATCAGCTGCATGGTTATAGGGCCCACCACTCAACACCTCTGGAGCTGCAAAGGACAACAAATTTTTAAAAAAATTTTTTTTTTCAAAAATAAAAATTCCAACCATGTTTGTGATCTCTTGAGTTGCTCTTACCCATGTATTGTATAGTTCCACAAATAGTGAAGGCTCTCCCTCCTCTCTCCAGACGACGAGACAATCCGAAATCAGCTAAACGGAGGTGTCCTGGCACAAATCATTTACCTTGTCAAAGTATTTTTCAAATGTATTTCCTCCAAGTGTAAATTATTGAGATTGGTACAAGTACTTGGTACAAGTACTTGTACCAATCAGATACATTTATTTATTTACTATTTCAAGGTTGTACTTTGCTGCCATCTATTGGCTTTATTTTTCTCCTCACCATTTTCTGTCAGCAAGATGTTCTCCATCTATAACACAGAAGCAGGCATTTAATTCTAGTGTTTACTTCAATTGCTTTACCAGACTCATTTTTGAAGATCCATCTATATCTAGTAGATGAGCACACTACTGAATATATATTTCGTAACCTTACCTTCACATCTCGATGGATTACCCCAATGTCATGGAGAAAACCTAAAACACACATGAAAAAAACAAATGTGCTTATTAACTAATGTAGCTTCTTTACAAACCAGAGTTATGTTAGAGAGTTAAAGCAAACTAGAGTTTCACACATACTATACCGCTGCTGACAAGAAACCAGAAGTCAGATTATTTAAGAGCAGCCAACTCACCCAGAGCACAGCCCAGTTCTGCTGCAAACACTCTGGCTGTATTCTCTGAAAACTGTCCATTCATTTGCCAGTAAGTGTAGAGGTCCCCTGTGCTGCAGTAGTCACACACTATGAACACAAATACAATGTGTAAAAATCAGGTTCTGCGACGTGGCACAGTAATACAATAGTTTTTTGTGGGAAGCAAGGGGAGGTTCAAACAGGCAGGTGTGTGGCTAATTATGTTTCCACTAAACTGATTAAAATTAGATTATATTTAAAATGAATCAGAAACATATATGAAGCAACAATAGAACGTACTAAGCTCCAACAGTGTTCAGCACATCACTTAACCGGGGCTGGGAATGCACACATACTGTACAAGGTCACATAAGAAATAGGAACTTAAGAACAGGAAAAAAGCTGTGGAAAACCAGGGGAAGGAGAAGCTGCTTGCAGAGCAATAGTTCAAGGATGTGAGGGGACTTTGGAAAGTGAACAAAGTTAGGGAGAGCACTGTCCACTGGTCTCTGCTAACTCACTAATGTAGAGGTGGCGCTGCGTCTGCCAGCAGTCCTGCAGCTCATGGACAAATGGATGGTGAACCTGACGCTAAATGAAAAGGTCAGATGTCAGGTTGAGCAGCTGTTTCACTAACTCTAAGGTGATGTACTTTGAAGAAATATTATTGCAGAGAATAGACTTGATCTGTTATAGTCAACCACTGACTACCATTGGTGCAGCACCAACCTGAACAATAACTTCTTCCTTTGACTGCTCCAGAACACCAAGCCTGAGGATTTCTGATTTAGGCATAACCTGTGAAACACAGAATATACACAAATGCCTAAAAATATGGAAATATTATACTGAACATTTAAAAGATAAGAAGTAGGTATAACGGTTTACCTTCACAGCATAAGTTTTCTGTTTGGCTTTGTCCTTCACCTTCAGAATGGGCCCAAATGAGCCTTTGGCAATATAACTCATGACCTGAAGCATACACAAAGTGTGTAAGTGTGCTAATGGAACACTAGGGATTAGGGCACGAAATAGGAATAAGACTGAACCTGAAAATGCTCCTGTCCAGGCACGGTCTTGTGTGGGAACTCTGGTAAGAACATGGTGATGAAGCCTGGGAAACTCCACTCGGACCTGAGTTTGCCTGGACCAACCCCTGCTAGTCTCAACACATGCTCAGGTATCTCTGGGGCCTTTCCCTGGAGCATTCGTCGGTGCCCAAGCCGCAGAGCAGCAGGGGCCACACGACACACAGAGGCGGGCAGTGACAGACCCACGCTGGAGAGGAAGCCTCTCCATCCAGACGACATGGGGTCATCCTGTCCTGTCGGCCTCTGAAAGAGTCAATCCATGAGATGTCACTCAATTTAAACTCCCTCACTTATCAGGCCCTCGGCCTAGTTTTAGTTTACATTTATTATATAGTCCTACATATCATATGCACTACCTGACACAATTCATTCAAATTGATTTCTGGACAAGTTGGTTTGATAAGAAAAAGCTTACTCTTTAAAAATGTTATGAGCCAGGTTGAAGCCATAAGAATTGATTAACAAACTAGGACTATAGAGTAAAGTGTGTGGAGAAGAGGATAGCAGATCATATTTTTTATCTATATACATTTGACAAAAATCAATGCTATGAGAAAACCATAAAGGGTTGGAGGTGGAGAAAACGTGAAAATGATCAATAGTTAAGTCCAAGCATAGTCCAGAAAGACAAGATCGTACCTCTCCTACCGAGCGTTATGGCTCGACTGCAGAAATGCTGTTCTTTGAAGCATAAGTATAATCAGCCGTGCAAGATGCAATAATTCCAGTCTGATACAGGCAAATCAGTTACTCAGAAATGCACTGAATAACTGACCAAACTAACCAAAGCAGAACGATCGCAATTTGCCCGTCTTCATCTGTCCTTAACCAGTTCTATCCCACTCGGGACGGTTTTATTATGAGCAGGACCATTCTCTGTTCGGATGCATTGTGATACATACAGGCGGGTTTGGGGCACCCCTCGTGACGGAAACTGGGATCCCCCTCTTCGTGCGTCACATGGGGTTTCTGTGGACTCACCTCGTCATGTTTACTGGTCTCGGCCCCCATCTGCGGGACAGGACATCGGCACTTGGCAGTCAGTGCAGTTTACGTGCGCTCTTCATCCATTACTAGTCACATTATGGTGCGATCGTATTACGGATCAGTACACTTCACGATGAAGATCAAAGGCCCAAACAAAAGACCAAATCAGCCAATTCATTTAGTTACCCTCGCACAGGTTTACATTGGCTATGCGCTAAATGACAGATATGGCGACACAAAACAAGTTAATCCCAGTATGGACAACGTCAGAGCAAATCCACCCACATCTCGTACACACGTCCAATGGGGGAACGTGGGGTTAAGCCGCCCCCTGCTGTTGAAAGTGGAATAGCACGTTTATAAACTGGTTCGATGTATAACGTTGTATTGTTAGTAGCCTACAAAATCTTCTGTGGAGATGCCTCTTAAGCCGTTAGGAGACAAGTAGTTTACAAAAAAACTACAATTTTGACGGTGCTGAAGTGACTTTTATTTGGGTTGCAGAACATAAAAAGCTAAAGCGCCATCAGGACATTAGTTTCTTTTTTCAATCAACATGTCGTTTACAAAATAAACCAAACTGAGCTTTAAATAAACATGTAGAAAAGGGTTTGTGTGTAGGAGAGATGAGGAGTATCAGGCAAACCACGTCAGATTCAATCATCCTCATCAAAGTTGTTCCTGTCCTGGGGTGGTTTGGGACCTCCCGCTGGTTTGGCCATGATTATCTGAGAAGAGAGCAAAACTTTATATTAATCCAAGTTATGTTTGGTGGTGAAAAAAAGAGTCAGAAGCGATGCATTAGTCAGGTCAACAGTATAATCGACTCAGTTGGTGAGATACTGTGGTTTACGACTCAAACAAGGTTGTGTTTATACAGTTCAATTATACCACAGGTAATTCTATCCTATTTGAGGTACTGCTATTTAATCTCATTTACTAATAAGCCTTGTTATCAAACGTGCACATCCCTTCCACAATCGTATATTCCATTCAAATCTAGAGTACGATTGCAGCTGGGCTTACCTTCTACTGGCTGTAAGGAAAGAAAGGTTAGGATTGAGTCCATGCACCATGCAACCACACCATGTCTCATTAGTGCATTTTGTACTGTGTTTTCATTTCTATGAGTGAAAAACCAACCAGTGATGTTACATTTCAAATTCTCCTTGCATGTTCTAGAATTGCATGGCCAGTGTTAGTAGTAGTGACAGACTCAGTTTTCAGTGAGTTTTAGGGCAAACCACACGTCTATATATGTAGACCTACTGAGGGAAGGCATTGGGGCGCACTCTAATGATGAGTATCAAATTTATCTGGCTCTTCATCCCAGTCATCTTTATCCCAGTGGCCTCTTTGCTTGGGAGTTTTGGGTCCCCCTGCTGCTTTAGCCATGATGATCTGACAGTATAGTATATACATAAGCCGGGGTTACCAAACCGGCGGAGATTCAACAAAACGATTTAGGATGTCGTCCAGAATGATTACGATGGAACACTAAAATAAATTTGCGGAATTCATTATAGAAAATAAATACTAACCTGGTCAACACGGAGTACTGTAATTGCTGCATTTGTGGCCAGTTTGATTCCCCAATGTTTTACCAGGAATGGCTCTAGGATTCCAGCTTCACTCATGTCCTTCACTGAGGGACCATCCCCCTAAAATTACAGCAACACCATTAATAATCAAAATTTGAGCTTTTAGGGATAAACTTTGACTTTTCCCCATACTGACCTCTATGTCGAAACCCAGGTTTTTGTCTCCCTCGTGATGTGCTGCGTACATTTTAGAGATCAGCTCACTCGCCTTCACACCAGAGTTCTCTGCCAAAGCACGTGGCAAAGCCTCAAATGCTTCAGAAAACTTTTTAATGGAATACTGCTCTAAACCTGGGCAAGACTACAGGACAAAAAGAAAAGATTAAGATACAATAGTGATAATAATAATTCACATTTCAAAGCAAATTATTAAAAAAGAAAGTGAATGCAAGCCTATTACCTCTCCATAGGATGCCAACTGTTTAGCCAGTTCAATTTCTGTGGCTCCAGCACCAGGAACTAGTCGTTTGTCCTACAAAAACACAAATAATTGTAACAAAATATATAATATGTAAAAACCAGACTTTACACAATTCTTTCTGCCTGGATACAAAATGTGTCCCATCTGACTGAAGAACTTTTTTGTGACTTACCCGGACCAAAACCTTGAAGGTGTTGACGCCATCGTCCACAGCCCTCTCAATGTCATCCATCAAGTTGTCAGTGGAGCCTCTGATCACTACTGTTGAAATGGCACCATCTTCTTTTTCTGTGGCAGAGAAGCTGTATTATAACCACACTTGATATTAAATAAATATTCCAACTCTATATTTAGCAAATGGTCAATGCTATACCATGTTTGAAGACCACCACCTGGGTGTCTCCCACTTCTGTAAGGTACACACTGTCACAGTGGCCCATCTCATCTGGAGTTGGTGCAGTCTATGAAACAAAGTGCTTTTTAAAGTACTTACATACACAAAGAATAACATGTCATCTGCAACTGTGCGTACCATTTTTGGCAGAGCCACTGCCCCTACAGTCTTGCACAATCTCCTCAGGTCCCACTTGGAATTGAGCCTAGCAATATATCGTATCAAAATGAGTGCACTTAAACATTCATCCTGAGTATCCACATCTTTTATCACCAGTCTCACCTGACCACCATGAGCTTGTATTTGTTGGCATAGTGTAGTGCGATATCAGCCACTTTCCCTCCAGTGACCACCACATTCGCACCAGCCTCTTTGATGGCCTTCACTTGAGCCTCCATCATGTCTTCCTCTCCTCGGCTAAAGTCCATGAGCTCTTTTGCATTATTGATAAGAACAGTTCCCTGTGTGAACACACAATTGCTCAAAAGTCTGAAAGGATGCAAGTATTCGTGAACACAATCAAGGGAGCAACAATCTTCTCTACCTTGGTTTCTGTAACAGTGCAGTCAAATGGACACGAGAACACTGCAATCTTAGCATCTTTAACAGATGTGACATCTCCTTCAGCTTCTTTTTTGAAAACCATGCCGTGCAGCATGGACGACGCAGTCACCCCACATCCCTGAGAATCACAAAACTCCATTAGAAAAGCCAAACGAGATAAATGCAACCGATATATAACATTATACGTACCAAGATTTTACAAACTCTAACATTATCAACATTAAAATTGCCAGTTTCAGGGAAGATAGAAACTGTGAGAGATGAAAAGAGGAGTCATTTCAACAGAAAAATGTCCATGTTATATCTGAGATTTAGCACAAAACTCACCACAGGCTTCAGCAATGAGATTGGCCAGGAAGTCTTCATTGCCGTACTGTTTGCTCATCACAGCAGGACGAATAAGAGAAGCGACCTCTTTGATGTCATGAAGGTTTGAAGCGGAAGAACAAACGCAGTCAGGGAGGATTTCCATAGCTTTCTTACACGCCTTTTCATAACCCTCAATGACCTACCACAAGTCAGACAAAAACATTGCAATCACGCGTGGATATCTCAAATTAAAGTGTACATCTTTATTTGTACGGTACCTCAGAAACAGACAGGCCCATCCTAAGCAGTTCTTCGGCCAGTTCTAGGAGAGCCCCAGCAAAAACCAAAACAAAGTTGGTTCCGTCACCCACTTCCTGTTCTTGCATGTGAGAGGCCATTACAACCATCTTTGCTGCTGGGTGTTGCACCTATACAAGAAGAGTATCAGAAGAGAATCAGATTATACTTAAATAAATATTCAAATGTATGTATAGCTATAAAATATGTCTCACTTCAAGCTCTCTGAGGATTGTTGCAGCATCATTGGTGACAAACAACTTCTCCAAGTGATTAATGACCATTTTATTCATACCTAAATATAAAATTAATAAGTAAGGTTTCTGAAAGAAAACTTATTCAACATCATTACAGAATAAATACCATTTGGCCCATAGGCTGTCCGTGTGGTCTGGGACAGTTCCTTACAGGCTCTGATATTTCGAAAAACTGCTTCTTCCAGTCCAGAGTAGTGCTGCAAAAAGTAAATGCACGTCAAAGCCAATTCTATATTATAACAGATAATTACAACATGAGTAATCGTCGTATTGTATTTGTATTATATTAAATCACATTCGTTTCGTGGGAAAGCAATACAACATTATATAAAAGGTATAGAGAAAAATCACTGACATGACAATGGAGGTAATAAAAGCATCTTCCCTATAAGGTATAATAAGGGCGTGACTTCCTACATACATTACATTATGTATTTATTGTACCAACGTGTATTTAATTATTGTGAAGAGGACAGTTTGTATTCGTGTCAGACAAACATCTGTCACACCGAAGGCCCTAGTGTTTCCTTCTAGAAGTCTCCGCATGACAGTGGATTTACGGCAGCTAGCATCATGCTAAGTCAAGCGTGGTTATCTTCAGATACAAGTTAGAGAAGAATGCAGACGCAGACTCTTCTCTTACCTTTGCACCATCTTTTAACATTTGAGCAAAGCCCGGCGCTTTCGGTACGTGTAGAGCCATGGTGCGATGTTTAATGGCCCCGTTATCCTGGAGAAGATAGCCGCGGCGTGGTTCAGCTCTGGTACAAAGCCGAAGAGGGAAAGGAGGAGCTCTCTGCGAAAAACCAAGCCTGCTACGGGTATCGGCGAGGGACATAAACAGTCTACCTAATACGAAGAAATGCCACTGGAGGGCGTATCGAAAAAACTGTTGATTTGTATGAGTGCCTGACTGAGAGCTGTACCTAACTTTTTGTTTCATAACAAGTCATACTATAAAGTAATATAGAATTAAAGGTTAGCTATATTGCTGATGACTATGGCTTATTTCTCATAATTGTAAAATCCATGCTGCTTATTACCCCATTTCTTTTTTGGGGTTCATGATTAGCAACCCTAACCTTAAGATACCAAAGAAGTCCTTTCATTTATCATTTTTATTTAATTTTCTAAGAAAAGATACAAAACATTATTATAAAAAAATAGTTTCCACAAACATAATCTGGACGGGTACCAATCCAATAACAGTTGTGTATCACAAACCATCATCAACCAAATCTTAATTGCTCCCTTGGTAAATAATGCCATCTTAAAATAATAAAGCAAAACATATAATAATCACAGTTGAATACAAACGTTGCATACAAATCCCACTTCACAAAAAGTAAAAAAAAACCTTTTTGGCAAATCCAATATGTAAGGAGATGACAAAAATTAGTAACATTATTGCATACAAATGAAGTTTTAGTAGTGTATGTATATTTTGGTTGTGTGTGTAGTGTTATGTATAAAAGTGAAAAACAAAACAAGTATTAGTAGTTTTAAATGTAACTAAGACATTTGGTCGTAGCAGCTATAAGTTTAGACATCACAATAAATATCTATTTGGTAGCCTTTTTTGTATTTAGTCTACCTGAGATATGTAAACAACATAGAATATATATATAGATTGACTATACTGAATAAAGGAAGGGCAGAACAAATAAAATCCACAGTAACAAATACAAAAGGTCCTGATTGACACATTAGTTGGGTTTACATATTGTGTTTGCAGCCATCTGTGCCCAGCCTCCCAATGTGTTTGAGACGTTGGCTGCACGACGAGTGAGGTTTGAGCGACAGAGTTTACCGCTCGGGTCCAACTTTCTCATCACAATTCCTCCACAACTCTCCTTTGAACTAGATCTGATGAGAAAACATAACATGAAATGAATGACATGAAATTATAGATGAGCTCTGGACATAATTGTAACAGTAGCCACGGTGATTGGAGGCTGAGTGACACTGACAGAAAGTGGAAGCTGAAAAATGCAAGACATCCACAGGTCATAACGGGTCAGTGGCTCATTCATTAGGCCATGCAACAAAGAGCATTACAATTACAATAAAACATGCAATATTATTTTCATGCTCCTGTTTGTAGTTTGTTCAGAATGGTTCACTGCTAATAAATTACCTTCTCCTACACGTTAATCCATAACAGAATAGCGGAACCGCCTGTTTTAGGAAAACACATTGTTGGGGTTAAAATTGTTGGGAGTTGAACTGTGACAGGGGTGCTTGTAAAATGCCATTTGACACCACCAAGGCAAAGTTTTAGAAATTTAAATCTAAACAGGATATGATGTCACAGCTATTCTTTACTGTCCAATGGCATATTTGTCATATCATGAGGCCCCATTCAAGGCACTCTACTCTCTCTCCCCCTTCACCGAATACCAGAAACAGACCCGGTTTCAAACTGAGGCGGGAAGAATGTGGGGGAGGGGGAGCAGTCCACAGGACAACAGAACTGGGACTGTTCGGGTGAGCTAAGATCAAAGTCATGTACAACTGGAGTATATGAAACATTGTCAACAGGCTGCAGTGTGCACTATGTGGTGTATAAGTGTTGTTTTATACCTGTCATCTCGGCCGATCAGCTCATCAAAGGCCCTGGAGAGGTGTTTGAGCCTCCTTAGTCCACTCGAGACCGTGTCAAGATCTTTGTCAAACTTACTGTAGAAGCAGACGCAATATCACATGTTATCAACTGTATTTAACTTTTCATCCCTTCTTATATCCAAAAGTAAGTCCTACATCCTCTGGTTTTGTGTGTTTGGAGATGCGAAAGGGCTCCGCAGAGCAGCCATGCGAACCAGCTGCCGCCTGCCTCCTCCGGTCTTCACACCACGAACACTTGCTTCTGGAGTCTTTCGTGCCCTGGATCCCGGAGTGCGACCCGGTGTGGCGGCTCTGGGAGTGCGCCTGGGAGTCGTGGCTCTGCGTGGGGTGCGTTTTGGGGTGCGAGCGGCTGAAGTGCTTGGTTCGTCGTCTTCACAGATACGTCCCGGAGTTGATACTAAACAGTTCTCATGAGAAAACTCCCTGGATCTCTGAAATTTCTGTGGGTTGCACACATTTGCAGCTATTATCAAACACTTGTTTATAGTACGATAAAGTACATTTGCTTACAATGTACATGTTCAAACACTTTTATTTTTCTTATTAGAATTATTTTGAGTTTAAATGTAATTGTTTAGGTAAATAAAACATTCAAGTTATTTTTCTTGGTGCTGAGGGCGCTTGTGGATCGTTGTCACAATACATTTCAGACAAATGAAATTACATGAAAATTAAGATTTTTCTGCTATAGATACAAATCTTCATTCCAGAATTATTTTTGTTTGTGACGATTTCAGTGCCCATTCTTTCCCAAATAAGTGTCTAGTTTTGAAATAATAAAATATTTTTTCAACACAAATATTTGATTAATGTCTGGCATGCGCCCTCTGTACAGGCGACCTCACTCCCTTCTCTGTGAGGAGTGAGAGACGCTTTGTGACTCTAGTCTGTGAAAGGTGATATATAAATAAAGATTACTTAATGAGTTTAAGCAACATATACATACATATAATAAAAACAAAGCTTTTTACCTGATAGACATCTGTGATAGAATTTCGTGCACTCCTGGAAAGCCTTTGGACCTTGCTGGGTTTTGCTTCCTCTTTCAGGTTTTCCCAGGTAGGATTCTCAGGTAGAGAGTTGGTCTGAACACTCCGCAGAGGGAGACGCTTCCTCAGAGACATCCTCAGACTATTGAGGGAAGAAGAGGAGCGCTGCTTCCGGAAACGGTCTGGTGCTTCTGGAGAGCAGTCTGCGTCAGATTCATCCAGGGCTGTGTGTGCACGCCACATACCCACCATTGCTTTTCCCACACCATCCATGTCTGAGGAAGACACAAGCATCAATGCACACTTCAGTTTTCTCACTGAAATTTAAAGATGTGAATAAAACAGACACAATGGGCCCAGCTGGAGCCTGACAACAGCCTCTGGGATCTATTGTCCCGTTTTAACTTCCACCACCCCCTTAGTAACACCCAGAGACCCAGATATAATAAGCACCATGTGGATATGTGTTGTCATATAATACTCTTTAGGTTGACTCAAGTGTCCATCTATGCAGCGTTAGCTAAAAAGATTAAAAATAAGTCTTAAATCTTTTAAAATGTATTTCAAATTTGTGGGGTTTTATATAACTCCAGTAGCTAGATAACTAGGCAAACCACAAATGCTATGTTATATGTAGCCATTGTAACAAACGCTACACATAAGCTAGCTAGATTCATGTTAGGAACAGAAACTAATAGCACAGTGGTATGGGGACAAAGCTCTGAATCGTGATGTGAGCAGTACACAGCAGTACACAGAATCGTGATGTGAGCAGTGCACAGTAATTACCTAAATCAAAGGTTGAGAGCTCAGTGGTTGATATTCCGCAGTCTCCCGTTGTTTTCTTCTCGGTTTGAATTTGGCGGCGACAGAAACAGAACGCGACACACCCAGCACATGACGTCACTGCCCACCGCTCCGAGCATGCGCGGAAGCCGCAAATGAAATAAAGTCATACGTTAAAAATATAAAGATAACAATAATAATTAATAAAACAATTGCGCAATCATCCTATAGCAAGACGCAAGACACATAATTAAAGTAATTTATGTATTCAAAATAAAGAGAAAGAGAGAGAGAGAGAGAGAGAGAGAGAGAGAGAGAGAGAGAGAGAGAGAGAGAGAGAGAGAGAGAGAGAGAGAGAGAGAGAGAG
>JAPMNZ010913231.1:0-16297 GCA_029875035.1 Pomatoschistus microps
TTCTTTTAACCAGAGCCAAGTAATTATATACAGAACATGTTTGCAATATGCCAATGCAATATGTCGATTTCATTTTCACAAAAGACAACCTTGTACTGTCTATTTCACTGGTATGCATCAGTTGGTATGTAAGAAATCACTAAGATGCTTATGAACAAAACATGATTGTGAAATGTGATGAGAAATACATCATTTGAATTGTTGAAACTTATAGACTTCCCTCCAATGTAAATATGCAGCCGGTGTTGGCAGTGGCTCATGAGAAGACATCTGACTTCAGTTAGCCTGGATTTTGCCCGCAGAGAAATTCAGAGCCCTCTCTGACACATCAATTATGAATGGGAGTTTTATATCAGCTGACACAAGGAAACAGAATAGAAGCACAATGTGTTTTTCTGCCCACATGTTTTACTGCGCCTCGCTACTAAAAGTCTGTTTTTTTCTCTACTTTTTTCAAATCAATGTCATAAAGACTCCTACAGTATTTTCAAAATTCACTCAATTCTTGCATTTTACAATTCCCTTGGTTTTCAACTTTTTCACAAGGTTGATCCAACCTTGTTTTTAAAAGTTTCTATTCTTAAGGTTGTACAAAGTTCTATATTCAAGTTTTTCCTTTTTAAGTGTTTTCAGCCCAAATCGTGACTAGTTTTTGACAGTGGGAGAGGAGCCAGCGCTGACCTCTCATTGGCTCTTGGCTTTGTGCTACTTTGCCACTTTGATTACTTTAAACAAGCCGTCCTCCTGGATTTATTTTATTGATTCTCTTCCCTTTCACAAATCCTTTTAAAATGGAAGATACAGAAGTCACCGTTCGCAGGAGGGAGTGGCGATGAACGAGCCATGGATGAATGTATCTTACAACAAGAAGAGACTGTACATCAAGTCCTGTGATGTGAATGTTGACCTCAGTTGTTTGGCTTTTTCTTCTCCAGAGTTACCTTCCCTCACCCTTATTCATCTGGTTCACTTTGACTAAACCAAGTCCAGTTCACTTATCAATAGGATAAATACTCCAAAGATCTGTTTCAAAAGATGTAAACTAACTGACTTAAATGACTCGTGGACAGATTTGGGCGGCATGGTGGCTGAGGGGATAGCACTCTCGCCTCTCAGCAGGAAGGTCCTGAGTTTTGAGTGGAGTTTGCATGTTCTCTCTGTGTCTGCGTAGGTTTCCTCCGGGTACTCCGGTTTCCCCTACCACAAAAAATATGTACAATAGGTCTGGTATGCCCCTCCTGTACTGGCGACCATGCTCCCATCTCTGTGTGGAGTGAGAGACAAATGCCCAAAAAATAACAATTGTAAACCGCTTTGTGACTCTGGTCTGTGAAAGGCGGTATATAAATAAAGATAACTAACTTAACTAACAGATGTTCACTTGTTTGGTGGTTTAACATCCACAAATAAATACTTTTTGCCCCAAGTCGTGTGAACTTGCTCATAATAACTTTTTTGGTTCAAAAAGTCAAAGATAATATGTTGTGTCAAAAGTAACAGACCATTTGGAAAGTCTTTACATTGTTATATTTAGTCTCATAAACCAGTGCAACTAAGACAACGTCTCTGGGCTTTTTAGTCATTTCATAGTTCTGAGTCTTGAAGATGTTGATGTGGAATCTGACCAGCATGTTTAGATTTAGAAAAAATGTCCAAGGAACAATATTCAATGAATGTAAGGCCATGCAGACCTTGCTTGTATTTGGATTGTCTGTACTGTAGTATTAATACTGTAACTCAAGGATGGTCTGGCATCTCTGCTCTGACATATTTCTAATGCACATTGCTGCACATCATATACAGTATAAGGCTGTGTTATCTTCTGTTCAGTCTGAAAAAAAGCTTGGAAATAAGCTGAAAGTGCAAGTACGTGAGATCGCTGCTGCCTCTGTCATTTCTTTTCTACAGTAGGAAGAACTTTCAACACAGATCAGTGCGAGTGGAAGTCCGCTGCTGTAACCATGCTGTCCAGTGCACCCTTTGCTCTTCAGCTCAGAGTTCCTGTTTAGTAGAGCACATAATGTGACTTTGCCACCAGCTGCAACACAATACAGCCTCTTGAGCTCCTCCTGCACCACTGCGAGCCACAATCACACGCAAACAGTGCAGAGCGTCTTTACCCAAGAGCCCTCACAAACATCTTTTATGTCCCATTTAGTCCCGTCTCACACCGTAAAAAAAGCAGATTCAGTCCAGCTCAGTCGTAATCGTGACTGATACTGATTGCGCTCTTGCCTTGAGTACGTGGTAAAGCTGACCTCTCCCCCTGCAGCTAGTGATGCCGTGTCACATATAAAAAAGACAAAAATCAAACAAACAACTTTGGGCAAGATTGAGCGAGCAAGTTTGTGACATCCGAATCCCTATAAATGTCAATGTCCTGCCCAGAAACCGGCACTGTGGGCCTGACACTGCAAATTTGAATGTTTCGGCTTATGGGAGGATGGGGGAAGTGACTTGAGCTCATAATGTAACGGGGGATGGGCCGGACCCTGCTGTTGTTGCTCCTGTGTTACTTAAAGCAGACGATAAGGACATTGTGAGTGCACTGGTGGTACCAATGGAATACTAACACATTCAATTCCATTTTGTGGCATCTGACCTTCATGTTTGGGATTGACACATATTCAAGGATCATAATGAAGGAGTTTAAGGTCATGGAAACCTCTTTCATATCAATACTGTTTGGACTTGTTTCAATAACTCGAGGATTGGTGTCTTTGAAATGATGCACATCGTCATAGGCTCTGTCTGCTTTCGTTCTGTCTGAAAAAAATGATAGTAAAACCTCAGGGCACTTGTGTTCGGGATCGCTGCCACAGTCTCGTATTTCTGACAAAGTGATGTTGATTGTTAACATCTTACTTCTACTTATTTGGAGACATGTTTTTGAGAGCACAATCATTTTCAGAAATCATCATTTTTTTATGTATCTGAGAATATTTTCGGCAAGTCCAGTGTAGTTCACTGCAATGATATACTAAGAAAATGAATATCAGTTTTTATATATCTATATATGAAAATTGTGTATATGAATATCACACATGATAATATTGTGCAATTATTCACAGTTGGAAGAGGGGTTGGAAGAAGCAGACGTTTAGTTGCCTCCAACCCCTCTCGCTCATTCAGTATTTGTCTCTCTTTCCAGTTGATGTCACACATTCTTCACATTTTAAAATATTTCCGTTATTCTTCCAGAGATGCACAGGGTATCAAACCTATGAAGGGACATTGAATCTTTAAGAGCTGTCCATTATTCAATTGCACGCTCTGAAGCTAACACATACAGGATTTTTTTCCGCTGTTTCTGCATAATTCAAACAGCGTGATAATACATTTCATTCTGTCTGATAAAGGGGCCCCTCTTCCAGACAGAACTAAATGTATTATCACGCTGTTTGAATTATGCAGAAATGATAAAGAGCTGACATAATATTAGTTTAAGAGAACATCTGAAAATTTTATATGTGTATAGTATATCGCCAGTACAGTCAGAATCTTTTTCTTCATGCATTGCAATAGAATGAATTGCAGATAAAGCGACTAAAGTAATCATTAATGGTATGACATAATGCGTGTTCTGCAGTTTTGTTCGTGGTTGTTTCCAAATGTGCTATATAAATATATTTGCATTAGACTAAAGTGAGATGTCGGTGAATGCTTTAGTGTAAAAACTCAGTGTTTTTAATGATGAAAAGGTTGAAATGAGCGTTCCTTACTGTAACCTCAGAGGTCAGTCCCCATCGGGACGTGTCTCTGTCAGAGATCGTATAAAACATTATGAAAGTAGTTTTGCTGTAATCAAATTGGGCAGTGACGCGGCGGCTAAATAAACTGGACAGCTCCCTGACAGCAGGTTAAAGGTGACGGACCACAAATATGACGTCGCTGCTCTGCACAGTTTTTAAGTTTTAGCTGCTGTAGTTTGTAGAACAAAGGCTGGCTGAGTGCAAGGCTTAAAACGAGGTTTCAACATCTGTGCTATATTTAGAGCTGCATGTGCCTCTGAAGTTTTAAACGCTTTAGTTGTTTCCACAAACACAACCTTCTAATCAGAGCACATGCTCCGGCGTCAGATGTTCACATCTGTTTGCAGAATGATCCTTTTTGGGATTATTGTAATTTCACATATTGAAAGGCAGGACAACAATGACAATGATATATTGTTTGATTGTTTATTTTGGACTATTTTGGGGCTTATATAAAGCACGTACTGTTGCTCATAGGATGTAGCACGTTGAGGTTTTGTGGAAATGTAAAAATGAAATGTATTATTAAAATGTTACTGCTGTTACTTATAATAACAAAGAAGTACAACATATTTTTACAAGAAATAGGTTGGTGGAATGCCACATGAGTTTCTGGGGAAGTGGAGATATCGGCCAGGTGCACTCTGCTGGTTGGGGATGAAAAATAAATAAATAAAACACAACTGGTGGATTGGAAAATATCTATATGCCCCAACAGTGACCAGAGTGCCTCTATCTACTGTCTCCATTTCTATCCATTTCAATTTTCTTCCGCTTCATCTGTTGCCGGGTCGTGGGGGCAGCAGTCTAAGCAGAGACGTCCAGACTTCCACACACACTTCCTCCAGCTTGTGCGGGAGGAATCTATCTACCGTCTATTTTTTTTTTCCAATAGACCTTTTCACATAATACTTTCTGGTTGTGTGCAGATTAGTGTTGTATTTTTGTATTCTAAATGTTCATGTTTTCAAATCTGTTCAAAAAGATTCTGACAATAAAATAGATTTACGTTTAGAATAGGTTTAGGGTGACTTTCAACTTTTACACCTCGCTCGTATCGCATCACTTGCCGCTGTCTCTTCGCATCCGTCTGCATTTTGAGCATGATTGCCTTTTTTTTTGTCTTCATCCGTGGCTGGGCAGACGTCGTGAATATGTTCGTTCTTCCCGAGCCTGTGTGCAGCGAAGAGGCTCCATTCCACAATTATATCAGCTGAGGGCTGCTCCAGGAACGGCTCAAGCCTTATTTCCCGAGTAACAGTTGCTGACAAGACACATTAAAGTGGAAAAGGGGAGCTCTTTTTCAACGGCCTCGAGGAAAAGCTGATTTGAGCCGTGCATTCAGGAAAGTACGAATGCAACGATGATGATATGTGCTTGAATGATCTCCACAGGCTTTTTAAGTGACACTTTTTGATTCAAGTGTGTCAACAAAGAGTTAATTTGATGTAATTGAAGATGACTGAAAATACAAATCATGTTGGGCATACTAAATATTTCACTATCATATCAACACTACAAAAATGTGAAATAGGAGTTAATAAATGCTTGCGTGTTTTTTTTTCCATTTCTTGTATCTTTTTAAAACATGACTAATTTGCTTGTCCCATCGGCAAATATTGTTTTAAAGTAGCATAATGTAAGATTTTCATGTCAAGTCATCCTTGAATAGCAAGTAAGTAAGTAATCTTAATTTATATACCGCCTTTCACAGACCAGAGTCACAAAGCGGTTTACAATAGTGGGCATTTGTCTCTCACTCCACACAGAGGTGGGAGCGGAGTCGCCAGTATAAGAGGCACATGCCAGACCTATTGTATAATTATGGGCTATTGTGGTCCGAGCCAGATTCGTCTGCATATCTGGCAACCTGAGTCAGGGAGAGTACAGTACCAGTGTTGGCCATATTTTTACATACTGCTTCTTTAAAGCGTTTTATCATCACTGTTTGCAGTGAAATCCTAGACCTAAGATGCTTAAACACAAATTCAAGATTCAAGATTCAGTTTAAATGCCTCATGCAGTTAGATCTCATTGGAATAACTGTGCAAGACTAGCCCAGTGTGCAGTAGACAGAGCAGATAGAGCACACCAGATCTCTTGCCTCTTCACACATTGTGAATTTGTTATAAATTAGTATTGGCCATCTTTTATTGCTGTTCTACTCTGCAAAACCTTGTTTGGTAGCAGGCATAGACACAGTATTAGTTTTACTTTAGAGTTAGGACCTTTAACAGGGTTTTGGTATAGGCGCATAGACTGTACTCATCAACACTAAGGTCCAAACACTTCACTAATAAGCTGTAAGGAGATTTGTTTTTATAGAAATGTGACAGTGAATGTATGGAATTACAGATTTACTTGGGTTAAGGTTTTGCATAATTAAAGTGGAGCAAGTTTGACAAACACAAACAGGCAACACCCTCAAACTAGATGTCGTGTTGAGCTAATATATAGATAGAATTAAAAGATAGGTGTCCCGGGGATATCACAGAAAAAAGTAACGACTCCGTCTGACAAGCAGGTGATAATGTTTACTTGTTTTTGTGGCCTCTGAGTCTTGTCTTCGATGTGAGAGACTGCATGAATGTAAATCCATGCTCAAAAACACGGACTCTGATTCTCGGCCAATCCCTGGGAACCTTTCATCAAAATCCCAGCCGCCGCGAGCCGTGCAGCCTGTGTGCTCCGCTGCTTCCACTGAGCCTTCGCAACATGGAGGCTGAGTGATGTGCAAATCAACTTCTTACAACATGATCGCACATAGTAGACTACAAAAGCACATGTTTTAGAACTGTTTGTTTAGCTCAGGACGCTTTTGAGCTAAGTCTCAAGGTTTAGAGTGGGATGTGTGAAAATAAATTACTAGTAGTCTTTCATTAGAATGTTTCTAACCTTATAAAAGCTGCTCAAGGAAGAAAAGGACTGAAGAGAGTCACTATGCAAAAAAGGAATGATTATTTTTTTCTAAACAATAATACAACATCCAAAAAAATCCTCCTTTTTCTTTGTAAGTTTGAAATGAAGAACTTTTCTTTGTGCAAACAGACCTCAGAAGAATCTAGAGCAGATGGAGTATTTACATTTTAACATTACAACCGGAGTGTTGGAGTTGCAGGTCTGTAGGGCTATAAAAAGCACAATGGTGCAATTGTCATCATACTTGAAATGACTAGTTGATGCAAATTTAGAGAAAGCCTCCCTTCCTACCCTGCTGTGATTAAAGTTTTAATCCAGCTCCTGAAGAGAGAAGCCATTATGGAGGCTATAACAGCCACAGTAAAGACAAAAAAGGAAGGAGAGCACTGTTCCACACATGCACTTAATTGTCTCCTTGCAATCTCAACACAGTCTGCATCTAATCAAGTATTGATGGGCTGGAAACATAAAACAAGTTTTATCTTAGAGGAGATCACTGTGCAGGCCTGTAAAGTTTAAATCAATCTACTGAAGATCTACATGTTCCTCGAGTCTCAGTATTATCTGCAAAACAATTTACTTTAAGCAAACTCGATTCCATAAGATTCCATTTAGTTATTTCTGACCAAAGAGGCTTGTGTTAGCAATGACAGTTCATTATAGCCCACAGCAAGTGTGTCTCACCTGACAGGCCTGGTACAGCAGCTGGTGCTCAAACTTCTTGATGCCCAGAATGTTCTGAAACATCTCGTACAGTTGGTCCTTGCTGAGGATGAGCTCAGAGGCAGCGCTGGCCGTCATGCGCTGCTGAGCCTTGCGGGGGTCTTCGTCTCCGCGGTAGATGGTGTCAAACTTCGCCATCCACGAGCTGAGCACGGTCTCTTTGCTCAGGCCGTCGATCTCTGGCAGACTGCGAACACGTTTCTCGATGTGCCTCTTGAAAACTTCCCTGAAATCTCCAGCTGAGAAGCCGCCGCTCTGCACCATCTTGGCCACACGGTCACTCTTTAGAAACACCTGCAGAGGCATTAGGGCTACGATTAATACTACAATAGTAACTGACACTTTAAACATGAGATGTGTAAATATAAACAATATAGTTCATTACTTTCAAAAAATACCAATCAATAATGTCATGGCCTCAGAATATTCTGATGATGTTGCTAAGCAGATTTGAGATGGGAGTTGATTGAACACACACATCTATATGTCCTTGTCTAACAACATGGGAAAATGTCAACTAAGACATCAGGAAAAGATTTGTCGATCTCCACAATTCTGGTTCTTCCCTGGGAACAATTTCTGGTCCATCCATCCATTTTCTACCCCTTAATCCATTTCTGGGTCGAGGGTCACATAGCACCAGCCCCTCACTGATCCTCCTGCAGGTGCTGAGTTCACAGGAGGACGGTTGCTCTGTCAGGAACAACACAGCCGTGATCTTTCAGTGGGGGCTTCAGGCAAAGTGGGGTTAAGTGTCTTGCCCAAGGACACAACGACAGCAGACCTCAGTGGGAGTCAGTGGAGAAGGTCTTGTGGTGGGCTCGAACTCACAACCTTCAGGCTCAAAAGCCAATGCTCTACCAACTGAGCCGCTGTTGCCACTTGCTCCTTTTGGCTAAAGAAAGAGATTTATTTCATTTTAGTAAATAGTTATTGTTCACTTATCGTTCCTACTGTTCTGTAAACGGTGATGCAACACTGAAATGTCCTCACTGTGGGATGTATAAGGAATCTCTTAATCTTAATCTTAATCTCAATGGCCTCACACCAAAATACATGCATGTGCCATATGAACCGGACTCAGCTATAATCTGTCTTCTTGAAAATGTGAGACAAGCTTCTTATCTGACAATGTTCAAATCCAGGCTGTACACACAACTGTTGTATCGTCACTCTTTCTAACGTACAGTGATTTATTTATTTTTTGCGATTTTACTAATTTGTGTGTTCTGTTAAGCACTTTGCATTTCTATTGGAAGCGTGTCATACAAAACTTGTCTGATAACACTTTATTCCTGGGAAAACTCAGATAAGCCTCGTATTCAGTCAGAGTAATGAAGGGATAATGTGAAAGAATCATCCAGGTGTATTATAGGCGGTTATATAAAAACATTACTTTTTAATTTACAACATTAAATCCGCATTTGAAATCGCAGCATATTAAACTCATAATTCAGGTTAGCGGCTGCACGGACTGAAGGGGGGTTATTTTGCAATTAATTCCCTGGAAGTAATTTACAGATGGCTTTCCCTTGACAGTTCATTTTTGCTAAATAATGGATTCCTGGTGGATTTAGCCCGAGCGCATCAGGATATCAGCTCTGTGATTTGCAGAATACGGAGGTAATGTATTAGCAATGGGAACTTTTCATGGAGGATCAGGAAAGTGAGTTTAGCCACATGCTCTGACTCATAATCTCTGGTGTGAACAGATTCAGCACCATTTCGCTCCTCACTTTGCTCCGCTATCAGGGGAAAGCAGCGTGACTGTCATTTTGAGCATGTTGTTGGACTAAAAAAACACCAGCAATCTACAGAGTGTGCATCCAGGAGTCTACATAAAACCATGCAATTAAATGTGTTATAATAGCAATTCTGTCATTTCTGATCATGTTCAAGATTATATGTTTTCATTCAAACTCGTTGAGTGTTGATGTCACTAATGTAATGTCAATAATGTCATTATTGTTAATAGTTTTACTTTTTTGAGTTGTCTCTTTCTAAATGTTTAATTTTAGAAAAAGGGAGGGGTGGGGTACAAAGAAGCATTTTTTGTAATTATATTATTATTATTTTTTTATTTACTTATGTATACATTTATGTTAAGGACCCCTAAAGTTGGATTTTAAGAGAATTTTGTGGAAAAAATGTGGATATAGTACACAGTATATGGCTACAGCAGTAGTTTCTCACCGTTGTGTATGAAGTGAATATTTATTTATAGCCTCCAGAATTGTAGAGACTATTCTTCCTGGGGTTTAGAACTCAGATCTAAAAGCATTACAAGACAATCCAAACATTTCAGAATATCTGCATATAAACCAATTTACTCACATGATAAATATGCAATATCAGAGTATTGTGAGGTGTCTTTGGGTGTAATGAAAATAAGCATACATACATACATGGTGTTATATGCTATTGATGTTAATATTCAATCCAATTAAATTCAATGTAATCTTGCCCTAAATCACAACAGTAGTAATCTCGGAGGACTTAACAAAACCGCTGATTTTGCCAAAACAGATCAGAGAATCAAACCATTCAAGCACAAGAAATGTAATAATAAAAACACACAAAGAACCATTGGTCTATGTGTTTGTATTATATGTTAAAAATGTATTCCTCAGGCACATGATCAGTGTAAGGAGTACGGCCAGATGAATATTGCTATTATGGTCAGTAACAAGAAAACTTACTTTTTTCTTTGCTGAAACGCTCATTAATGAATTACAAACATGCGGTGTACAGTGAGTAACAGCTGATTATAACACTTGCCATTCCAGTTTCAAAGGCACATCTTAAAGCACAGTAATACTGTGGACTAAATAATCCTTTATAGTGGATTGGTTAAATACCTCGGAGTAACTCTGCACAGCGTTGATGAATGCTTCATCCGCCACTATTTGTGTGTCTCCGTTGAGAAAGGCCTGGAAGCGGTCCTTGGTCTGCTGAAGCTGCTGCTTGGTGATCTGAAGGGGATCAAATACAAATCACAATGTTAGGAAGGTTATAAAACTAATCGAAAAAGTTTATCTTCTTTTGACCAGAGACCCTTTTTTTAGAGGACAGGTTATTTGAGGACCTCTATTGAGCGATACCAAATCCCAGGAGTACAATATGGATTTACACTTTCTTTAGATCCAAGCTGCAAAGTCAGAAGAAACTCTGGGCACAAGGCGTAAGACACTCTTTTTATGTATTGTTCTCAGGAGCAAGGGAGCAGATTGTAATTGTGTTGTTGCTGTACAAATAAATATCATAATGACCAAGAATACCCTCCTATAGTTGGACTAGCTTTTGGGATAATATGTTTTTTTTGTGTTCCCCAGAGTGAGTTGATGTGTGCATTTGGAGTTGCCCAAAACATGTGTTGCAATTATAATTATAATTCTCTTTTTTCAGTCATTGTTGTGTTTGCCACATCCACACACACACACACACACACACACATAACTTAAAGCAGTTGACCTGTAGATGAAACTACAAAAGCAACAACTGTCTGTGATCTCAAAAGAGCAAACTCTATATCTTTGTCAACACCAGTGGACCAACATTTGCAGCGTCTTCTACTGTAGTATTAAGTCTCTTCAGCCTCGAGGGTCTCTGCATGTCTGCTCCAAATCCTGCCAGATTATGTAATATAAGAGGAATACTGGTGTGAGGCTGTCAATATTTAGTGCTCAACATTCAATCTCTAAGGGACCAGTGCATTTAACACAAGTAGTTGTTTCTTAAATTTGACTCTATATGCAAATAAATTGAAAGAACTGCTGTCTATTTCACCATAATGCAAGTATCCAATATATCTTTCATTATTCATAGCTATGGATCCTGTGCTTGCATGTGAGTCCTTAATAAAGTCTAAATAAAAATAAATAAATAAAATAAGGCTTATGCTTGGCATAATGGAAACCCAGAAAACCCCAAGGAAACAAGTTTGGAACTGTATTAGTCCATTGCCGTTAGCAATCCATCTCAGGTAAATGCACTGACTTCATGACCTCTCGTCAGTCGGTTTGAGCTGTTAGTCCTGTCACATACATCTCTGCATGCAGCACTGAGACCTGCTGAGTGCACACAGGCAGTGACAGACTTTAGTGTAGGAGTGCAGTGGAAAAATCCCACATTTGTCATGTGCCTGTGAGGCAGTCCCTGCACCATCTGCGTGTCCATCACTACACTCCAGCATGATAGGAACCAGCCATCATGCCACCAAAAGGGCTCTAATGGGGTCAGGAGAGATCCGACCTGGGACTGATAAACGCAAACAAACAATCACTGCAGGGCCTTTGTGCATTCTCCAAATAGACAAAATCAAACGTTTGAGTACATGCTGTTCCACCCTCAAAACCAGCAGCAGCAGCAGCAGCAGCAGCAGCAGCAAGGAGACTGACAAAACAGTCAATGATCGTCAATCAGCCAGTCCTAAAGAAGGACAATAAACGGTATGCAACATTTGTAATCTTGTAAATTGTTTTTTTAACGTTCCCCCATAAAGTATCATCCTCTTAAAGCACACCACATGAACAATCGGCGGATCAATAGGACTCCTGTCGCCTCGGTCGCAGCTCTGTGCAGAAGCTACATGTGAGATTAAAGACAAATGAGAAACGCCTGAGCTCTGTTAGGGATGCCATAATGTTCAAGGTACATCCACGGGCAAAGGCATGTTATATTAACCACAGTATGCGGATCAAACCGCTCTGTTGAGGCGCGCCAGTCAGCTCTCATCACAGCCTGTCATAAAGAAACTGCGATTTCAATGAATGGAACTTTGCCCAGGAATCCACACACCAATACTTGCTGCTCAATTATTCTCAAAAACCAGTCCTTTTGGCCTTGGAATAGTAATAAACCAAGAGAGTGAAACAATTGTTATTGGGCGACTCCAAATATATTTATCAACTCACTCTGGGGATCAAAAAACCCTCAATGTTTGTAATGTAATTATGAATTGTAAATACATTTTCAGATACAATTTGGGACCTTAATGCATACACAATATTATGTAGTACTACTTTGTACACAAAAAGGTTTTGACATAAAATATGTTACAATTTGGAATATTGCTTGAGGAAACCAATAGCTCAAAAACAAATGCAGATACAGGAAACATACCTACATGGTGTTGATTCTTACTCATACAATGTTTACGTGCAGGACAAACAATTGGACAGTTTTGGTAATAAGTAGTTTCACTGAATGGCAACAGTTCTGCGATCTGCAGTATGGATCAGACATTGTGCATATTAGTGCATTACAAATCCTTATATTTGCATTTTATTGCTATTTCTATATTAGTGATGGACGACTCAAAATGCAGGAATGCAACATTTATAATGATTTAAGGATGGAAAAAAAAACGAAAAAATCCAGGAACAGGACAGGATAGGACAAAGATTGACATTACAAAGAAGCAGCAACAAATAGAGGAAGAGCACAGGTACATATAGACACAGGTAAAACACATCAGGGCGGGGCAGACTTTCAACAGGGGAACAGGACAGGAAGTAAAACTGAAATGAAACCACAGAGAACTATGTCAAAATAAAACCAATTACAGAAATAAAATCCACACCATGACATTTGTATTGAGAGAAGTTGGACACATTTGCATAAGTAGGCTGCCTTTACGTAGAGAAATATGTTTGGATGGCAAAATGGAAAGGCTAATATTTTCATAACATCTCTGTAGAGACAGACAGAATTCTCTTATCACTTCTTAAACCCCACTTTTATCAATTTTCCTTCCTGTAACAGTCTGTGTTAAACTCTACATGTGTTTTATTCTTCCACATTGTTTTTGTTTTGTCTGTCTTGTTGTCTGTCTGCTTCCATCTCCTGTAATATGACTGTTCATTGACTGTTTTTGATTGTTTTCATTGCTTTATGCCAGGGGGGTCAAACTCTTTTTGGTCAGGGGCCGATTAAAAAAATAGGAACTGGTCGGGGCCGAAACAATAGAAGAGATTTCCTTTTCTTATAATAGTTTTTTACATTATTATTTTAACGGGACTTTAATGTGACATGAGTTTCACTGCTATTTTCTGGTTTATTTATCTGAAAACAAAATGTGTTTATTGTTTAGATTGAACCAAAACTGGATCAAATATAAAGTAAAAACATTTCATATTGAACTATTTAACTTCTAATTATGTGTTATTGGCTAAAAATGTTAGAATACATTACATTTGGTTGTTTTCATAATCTATGAGAAAATAGAGGATGTATAACCTGCCTTAGTCATCCATTACCATCAATGCTGCTAGTTAATATTAATAACAAATCATTTTAGGGGCCACTAAAAATTGTCTCACGGGGCGGATCGGGCCCCCAGGCCTTGACTTTGACACCCATGCTTAATCCTGACTGTGCCGCACTTTGTAAACACTGTTATTGAAAAGTGCTATTCAAATTTTATACAAAGATTGATTTTGCATTATCAGGTGCACCCTCTACGGGAAATATTACAAAATTCAACCAGCCTTCAAAAATTCCAATCAACTGAAAAATTGGGACCAAATATGAGTTCAAATACAAAATCAAGCGAGCGCCTGCAGGGTGGAGTGGGCTGATTGCTGACTCAAAGAGCTGGTTGATTAGTTACGTCTGTGATGGATGCAAGAAAACGTGTCCATTTTCATCAGTATGGCCAGACTCCCAAGACATACTTTTCTGCTTGGCTTGTATTGATTCTCTCTCTGTGGCTCTTATCAAGATTGGAGTGTAACAGTGATTCATTGGCCCGAGATGAAGTAGGCGGCAACATTAATCACCCGTCACATATCAATACAGGGCAAATTCCCAGCGTAGAGGTCCCGCTGAGCACTACAATAACTTCATTACAGGCCCTATCTGTTTATGGTAATGGGTGATAATAGGATACAAAGCCATATTTGCAAAAACCCAGTGTCAAAAATTCGACGTTAGAAAGGCACGGCTAATGTAATGTGACAATCTGTTATTTAGATTATATTGTGGTTATGTGACTCATTGCTTCTTTAATACCGCTCTTTGCTCAATCACTGGCACATTTTCCTGCATATTTCCATATAATTGGTCGCCCTCTGAGTGACAGGTGGATTTCGCTATTCAAAGCCAAGCGCGTGTGGCATAAATAGATTAATAAATACAATAAAAATAAATTACGATAAAATTTTCTGCAATACAAATGTCTGTATATTTTGGCGTTCACTTCTAAACCACATTCAGAAACTTTCATTCATTCAACATTTGTCGACATTAGATAATCTCTAACCTCTAATCCTAATCTCTTCTGTAACAATAGTGCTAAAAGCTTGTCTGAGCTTCTGTTTATAATTTCTCCACAGTCTTTACCCATTTTAAATATTGAACCATAAGCACAGAAATAGAGAAAAAAGGCCATTATTTAAATCGCTTAATAGATTTCATATTTTGAGCATAATGTATTGTAGTGACAAGAGAGGAATTTGAATGAAACAAATACGATTTTATAATTTCATGTAGGCAGATTTAACCTTATAGCAGCATTACAAAATACATCTTCACCCAGCCCAAAGCCGGCAGGGTCTCCAATGGAGGGTCAAGTAAGCCCCTCCGGCCCCTCTGCGGTTAAATGTAAGCTGTCTTTAGTGATTCTTCAGCAGAGCGCGCAGCCTGCTCGCTCTCATATCGCCCTGTCAATACAAGGAATGTTATGCTCCACTTTTCCTTAGGTTAGAAATTTGTCACTCGAGCCATTCTTTAGCCTGTGACAATAGCTTCGATGGTACTCTTTCACTGTTAGCACCACTGGCCATTTAGTTTCTCCATACTTCATATTTAACATTATTGCTACGATCAAAGCCAGTTTGACGACTGTGTTTTTAAATCGATTCAACGTTTGATTTTGATTATAGTGTGCCTTTCGTTCAAAAGAATCTCAGAGCGCTAAAGAATACGAGCAATTTCCATATAAATGAGGCGAGAGACGACATACGTGGTTATTACAGGTTGTCTTAGAGAAATGTCAAAATATTGTTTTTGTCTCTTTTGTAGCAGAAATATGCAAAGAAACGGTTGATTGACGAGGTAAAAACACAGGTAGATGGTCCACGCCGGCCGGTCTTGCTGTTGATAAGTGATTAATTAGCAAAGTGAATGCAGTATATAATAATAACAAAGTTCAGCACAATAAAGCCACTGCTGACTCACACTTGGGCTTTCTCTTAGTTACGTAACAACCAAAAAATCTGCTCTGTTTGAATTTTTGTATATAGCCCAAAACCACAACAGCAGTCGTTTTCGGAGGACAAAATTGTTAATTCGCCAACAATCCATTAGAGAATCAAAGAGAACACGGGAAATGCAATAACAAAGAGCTGAACAATGTCTGTCAATGTTCATGAATCCGGATGTAAAGCAATTGATGAAATAATGATAACGTACGAGTAAAACTGCCTCAATATCATCCATTAAAGACAACAAGAATACTCAGCTGCCACGGAACAAAGGATTGTAAACTAAATCACCCATGATCCTTTGCGGCGCTGGACTAACAACATCTGCGAACATAGAAATAAAAACACTCCAATAAAACCAATAATATAATACATCCATGGATCAAACCGATCAAACCGTTGTAGCTTTTAAAACCATGTTTGTATTTCAGTTTGTCCAAGTGGAACAACCGTACATGACAGATGGTAGTGGACAACAGTGTGAGGCGGAAAACACAAGTCAAACAAGTTGAGTCTTGTGACAAAAAGCTCACTGACTCTCACCAACACAGTCCTGCACCGTGTCAAAAAAACATCACAGGAGAGGTTTTTAACTCTGCCACACAACAACGCAAGGACCAGAAGAAATCCTCTGGTACAACGCCAAATGCACAGCGTGTCATTTTTACAATTTCCCAATCTTTACAGTTGGTCGAGATG
>JAPMNZ010913232.1:0-30121 GCA_029875035.1 Pomatoschistus microps
CTTTATACGCTCTAGTAACACAATGATGCTCAAAATGTTATTTTGTTTTTAAACAATGACAATAAATCATAGAATCTTGAACAAAATGACGATACAAAGTGTGTACTGTAAAACTTTGTACATTTGATTTGTACATTTATTTAAGTTTTTTTAAAACTAGATTTAATATAACTACCTCCAGTTTTTTTCTTTGCCCCAGGACAGTTTCCGGCCACACCCTTTTTATCAATGCAGCACATAATATAAATCAGTATGTCACAGCAAACTGATCTGTGTGATTTTGAGACTGGTCTCTGCTTTTGAATGTTAATTTTCACATTTATGCAACATTCAGGGCCTTTTACAACTCAAAAGATACAGTATATTTAGCATTTAAATACATATCACCATGGTAACAATCCTTTTTACATTTTACACATATGGATATTGCCCTTTTCTTTACACTGCACTAAAGCAATTCTAGTTTTAACACCATTTTTGAATACCTCTGTAGTTTCTATTCTACCCATTTGATGATCCTAAAAACCATTAAAACCCATAGACTGGTGTTTTCAGTATTGATTTAATTCCATACTACATAGAAACTATGACAAATAAATTACCAACATGGAACTCCGGAACAGAAACAGAAAAGAAAAACTTGATTAGACTTTATTATTTCTAGAGTGAAAAAACATGACATTAATAAAAATGGATCGATAGGATTATTTCAAGAGTGATAAAACATGAAGCTCGAGGATGTTAAAAATGATCAGAATTGTTTAAACAAAAGCATTATGTACACAATTTCTAAAATGTTATTTAAATCCATTTGGGGCTGGTCACAATTTAATACAAATAAGTAAAAGTTCAACCGCTACATTAAGAATCCAGTTATTATACACAGTGACAAACAAGTCCCAGATAAACTGTGCAAACTTTATTGTGTGGTTACGATTCTTCCCTGATGGGAGTGCAGCCGGAGAAGAAACTGTTCTGGAAGCTAGTCAGAAGGCGCTTCTTTTTCTTGAGGAAGCTCACGGTTGTGCGCTCGTCCTCTTCCTGGTCCTCGCCTTGTGGCGTCATGGTGTCCAGGTCTTCTGTGCCGTGCCCCATTTCTCCTATTTCTCTGAGCACCTAAAGCAAAAACACCCGTTTTAAAACATCAAATATGCATAGATTCTGTTCAGTTTGGCACTTCAAGCTTGGTTACCTAACATTTATTTATATTTCGTGTTTGTCCCAACAGAAAGAATACATTTTGAACAAATCGGACCACAATGTGCGGTCTTTATCTTTTTGGAAATCATCTCAAAAACGTCTTTACAGGATGGTCCAAAACTCTGCTCTTGGCCCAAAGCTCCGTTCCACATGTGTGTCAATGCTGAGGAGTATATTTTTTTGGACCAGTCTAGTTTAGTTGCTGTGGAATATTGAAGGTACTCGTCAAATGAATGAGGCTCGTGCCGGCTGACACATGCGCAAATGCATGCGTTTCCCCCCCCACATTTTCCAGCCCCCGCGGCCATTTTGAAACTGCCCATAGACGGGGAAAGTGATGGCACATTAGTTTGAACAGTGGAGATATGGGGTGACTACGTCCAATAATATTTACAGTCTATGGAGTTTTCAATTAGAGGATTTTTTTTTACTAAACTGATGAACAACGGCCCTTAGATGAGCTTCATGTTTACAGTCTATGATGGCATAGATCCAGAACAAACAGCACCCTCTTCTGTGAATCTTAAATTAATCCAACATGATTTAGAGCAGTTTCTGTGAGCTCACCCTTAAAACAGAATGCATTTTGCTTCATGTTTAAAGATAAAGAAATAATACATGGTCAGTATAATGCAGGAATGTAGCTAAAATCAGTATTTTCAGAGGGTAAACTCAAAACATACTTATATTCGACAAACATGATTTTAAAACAGTAAAGTCCGCTCACTATGTTTTTCTTTTCCTCACAATAATTTTTAACCATAAAAATTGAAATGGAAACAGTCCTAGTAAGAATGGGAACAAAGGTGACCAACCTTCTTGGTGGGGGTGCAGGTGGGAGGTTTGAAGAAGGTCATGTCGTCAGGGCTGCCGCTCCTGGACTCTTGAGGAGACACAGCGCTTTCCTTAGACACATTCTGACTGGAATCCTGTATCAAGTGTAGGTCAAAGTTAGAATGACAAGCACAAAATACAAGAAAAGCAGTAATAATGTTAACGAGTCCTTTTTCCCACATACGTTTCACAGTCCATGTAATGAATTGAATGTTGCACTTTACATCATAGACGTTATATCCATAAGAATATTTCGGAGAATAAGAACATGTACAGCAACCTAAGTCCAGAGCTCTCACTAAGTCTAGAATCAGAGCTGCCCCCCAAAATCACACAGCAGCAGCCCCTGATCCTCCTGCAGGTGGTGGGTCCACAGGAAGATGGCTGCTGCTTTGACGAAGGTATGGCCTTAGTGTTTCAGTGGGGGCTTTGGGCAATGTGGGGTTAACTGTCTGTTAAGTGTCCCAGGGGCACGACGACAGACTTCATTGGGAGTAGATGGCATGGGTCGTGGGGGGATCAAACCCACGACTATTAGGCTCTACCAACTGAGCCACTGTCGTCCCCTCTTGTTTTTTGTTTTTTTTTATATTTCTTTTCTTGTATACTTAAAAAAAAAGCTACAGCGAATTTGCTTTCTCGCTGCCGACTTTGGGAGATCGCCATGGCAACATGTGTAGCACAGCTGTCTGCTGTTGTGATGCTAAATATAAAATGTGCTGGCATTGGTTTAATGGTATGAGTACGAGTACAAGCCTATTGTATCGATGCATACCTATTTATTTGCTATTTATTTGTACCCCTAGAGATATCTGATCCCACACGCAGAAGAAACTACTATAGAAAACTTGCATGTCCCACTACTTAATAAAAGACTGCGAGCCCCTTGTCCCGCTTTGGGATCACTCATTTTAACGTTTGTATGATATGTCCACAGGCATAAGTTCTAACCACGCAGCAACATGCTGCCATAGAAAATTTTATGAATCTGCTGCAGTGCTAAAGTCGTATTGAAATGCACTGTGCTTGATTCTGCAGAACTCACTTTAGTGGAGGGTCCATTGTTATCCATGTTGCGGCACTTCTCGTGATCACACTGGCAGTTCTCTCCACATGTCATCAGTCCTTTACGGCACCTGCACAGCCTGTTACTGCAGCGACCTTTGCAGGAGCACTATGGGCAGAAATAACAATCTGACTTATACTAAAAATATTGAACACATAACTCACACTTGCAGTGTCACAACATCAGAGACCACTCCCATCCAACCCACCGACAGTTCCACCTGCTGCCCTCGGGCCGGAGGTACAGGTCACGCCCTGCACGAAGCAGCAGAATGGCCAACAGTCTCTACCTGTCAGAGGCTGTCAGATTGGTCAATGAACACTGCCCCCCTTCTCACCCCCCCAGACCCCCATTACCCTCCACTTTTACATATCTGCCATAACTATGAACTGGTTGTGCATTGTTGCAGTTAACATTCTCACTTACATCCTGTTACTGTTATGCTAATCTACCTCTGCCCTGTGCTGTTTACATCCTGCCAACTTCTGCACTTTATCTGCTTATCACAGTGACGCTTTAAATTTAATTTTGTTTTTGTGACAATGACAATAAATCATTGAATCTTGAACTAGGTTGGAACCTTACCCCAGTGGACTTTGGTTTTCTGGAGCTTATACGCCTCTTGTCAACCACTTTTGGACACCACTCTTCGGATTCGTCCTCAGAGAGCTCCCCTTCCTCACTAGAAGACATCAGCTCCTCCACAGTGATGGTGGTATTGACTGGTGCTGCGGTTGAGCGTTTTGCTTTAGGCTTTCGAAATCAAGTGCAATATTTAGTTAGATTTATAAGAGGTGACCAGTGTGTACGACATCCTGGTCCAATTTCTTACCTTTGGAGGAACATACTCAAAGGAGTCATCTACATTTTGTTCATTTAGGACTGCAGGTGCAAGAATCTTTCCAAATTTCTGTGGGAAATGTAGATATACTGTAGTTGAACTAAAGGCAAGCACAATGGTAGATGCACTAATCGACGACACATACCCGTTTGAATACTTCATTCTGCTCATTCAATTGGCGTAGCCTGGTGATCTCCTCTTCCTGTAACGACACACAAAAGTCTCTTGTTTGAGCGTACAGAATGATTATTGTAGTGTTTTCCGACTTGCACACAAACCTGCATCTGAAGGCGCTCCAGAAGCTCCTTTTCCCTTGAACTTTCATTTTGGGACACTGGTTCTTCAGGTTCAACGGATATAGATTTGTTTTGACGTTGTGTAAGTAAATAATGGACCTGAAACATGATAAAGTGAAAATGCGAAAGAACTCTTTACAGTATTTTGTCATGGGGAGGTCTTGGATCCTGAGGGTGTTTGGGCCTGTGTTCTCACCGTCTTGTGTGTGTGTGTGTTATCTCGTCTCTTATTTCAATAATAGTCCATTGCTGTATTGTATTCATCTGTATTGAGTGTTGTTGTTGTTAAGCGTTGAATGGGTGAGGCCATATACGCTTTGGCCAACCCCCTGGACCCAGCAGCCTATATAGTGATGGAGTTAATTGAGCCTCCCCTGGGGTGGATCAGCTGCTGATCTCCAGACTTGATGACGTAGCACACATTCCTGCTTCAGCGCAGTTATGCTTTGATCATAATCCTTAATTTCATGGTGATCAGTTGAAACAGTCTTATCAGCTTTGATTTGCTCTATTAGCTGATCGCTACATTAAAGATCATGAAAATCCTGATGTGTGACCTATATGTAAAACTACTTTATCTTTAAATTTAGCAGGTGTTGTTTGTATACAGCAATAACTTTATATTATCTATGTTGTTATGTGTCAGATTTGAAAACAAAGCCTAATGGGAAGACTGACTAAAGCACCTTCTCCTGATGTTGCTCCTCCATTTCGACCAACTGCTGTTGGTGCTCCATGTCCATAGTAGACATCACATTTCTCTCCTCAGCCAGCATCTTTCTAAGGTCCTGGGAATTTGCATTCTCTTGTTTCAGATCACTCTCCAGCTTTGCACAAGCAGTTTTAGCGCTGACCAACTGTAATGAAAAAAAGACAAACTTAGACTTGACACTGAGCATCTTGTTCTAAAGTCGTCATAATGCCGCAATTTCAATAATGTTCACTTCCGGCTTATTCCATTTCCTTTTCAGTTTTGTCTTCAAGTAAAATGCTTACTAAATTTGATTCAGGTTAATAATTCAGGTTACCAGGTTACCAGTGCATGACATTCTTACACAGACACTCATTTTCATGTAATGTGATTATTTGCATGAATGTTTCTATCCAGCTTTGTCCTAAACAAATGCCTTGCATAATAGAAAAATGGGATGGACGAATAACAGCTCAAGCGCCACAATGCTTTTGAGCACTACAAAATTGGAAGGCACACATAAAAACGGTGATTCCATTGTTGACCGGACGCAAGTACCCTCATATTAAGGCTGACTCCACCATTAACACACACAAACAAATGGTGTGAATGTCTCACCCTGGACCTGGCTGTATGCATTTGCTCACCTCAGACATAAGGACCCTGAGGGCGCACTTTGCTTCTACGATGCTTGTGATCCCATCAATACGTTGTTTCCATCGCCGATCACTGTCCGCAGCCAGAACTTTCTGTTGCAAATCAGCAATCTGTGCATTTCTGAAAAGCACAGATGTGGTTAGTGTCAAAGAACTATCCACTTTTCAAACAAATGCTGCTATGCATCCCATCATGGATACCTTTGCTAGCTTATCCACTGTACTATGAGGAAACTATTCAGGATTTAAGCGTGAAAATGTCTGAATAGTCTCAATTGCTCAAGCACAGAATCAATGAACTCAAAAATAACATTTCTCACCTGAGGCTCATCTCAGTCTCCAGGTTTTCTACTTGTTTGCTCAGAGGCGTTTCCATGGAGCCCTGCGCCTCTAGCTCAGAGATGATCATGGTTCGACGCTGAATCCAAACATGAAAACTGTTAATTCAGGTTTTGTTTTCCCTTTTTATTTCATACTCAGAATGTCAGAAAGTTAAGAATGTCTCACCCTAATTTTTGTGGGTGGTCGCTCTCCAGCTTCGATCTGTTCTTTGAGGTGGCTTATGTCCTGAGCCAAGCCCTTCCGGTCCTCCAGGAGATCTTTCAGGTGTCTCCGCGCCTCCTCTGTGCTCACCATCACCTCCACTTCATTGCAAAGCCAGGCCTAAAAAACCACAGCAGCATTGTCTTCCATGAATCAACAAAATACAGTTATGCGGGTTTGAGGATGTGGTGAATGAGTGAAGCCATTTTTAACCCCAATAAATATATCAGATATTTACATACCCTGGTAATTATTTTTGGCCTCACATATTGGAAGAAACCTGTTTGAATGGTACTGAGGGTAACCCATCATTGACCGTGAATGACTTCAAGCAACCACTAACCATGAGAGAAAAAATAACTATCTGATAACTATTTGTACAAGTCTGTATAAAATAAGTCAACGTGTGCCAGGATATGTAAATCAATGTGTGTGCATGTGCCCAGAGATGCAGACTGTGGTACCTTCACTCTGGCAGCAGCACTCTCCATTCCTTTATTCTGCACATCTTTTCGTTTGTCGACTGCCTCACTTCTTTTCATGAGAGCATCTTTTAAACGCTTGTTTGCAGCTGCGGCCTGTACAAAAATGTTTTCAATAAGGAAATATGTCGAGAAAATTGTTTAAATGACAATGTTATACGTTTAACATGTACCTCTTCTGTTTTGCGACGTAGGATGTTTGCTTGTTTCTGATAATCCCTTTCAAGTTTCAGCAGCTCGTACTGCCGCTTACGATCCTGATGAATAATACAGATTTTAAAAATATTGTCGATTATGCGGTTACAAGGAAAATGGCTCCGTGCATACTTTTTCTTTAAGCTGAATAACTTCTCTGTCTTTTTTGCTCTTCCAAATCCTGAATTTCTCAGAGTCGTCCCTCATTTGTCTCATTAGCTGTGTGCGCTGACCTTTCATTGCCTGGAAGGACACAGCATTAATTACTAAAGGTTTGGATGGAGATGAAACATACAGGTGAAACTTCTGAATATCGATCAAAAGTGTATTCATTTCTGTGATTCAACTGTGAAACCAATATATAAAATAGTGACATGACAAGCCTTTGGAGATTTTTAATATTTTGATAATGGACTGTCAAAATAATAACAAAGATATTTTATTGGCAGTTTTTACAGGCTGTGAATCCTTCCGACCACCACCAATCATTCTCACACACACACGCAAAGTGTCTTGCCAAAGGACAGAACAGTTTAGCACTTGACAGCCGCCCCACTGTGGCACCTGTTGTTACCACAGGTCTCCCATCACAGTATTAACCAGGCCCTGCCCCGCACAGTTCTGACAGGATCTGGCTTTTGCGTGCAGGTATGGCCACTATACATCTGACATCTGAGTCTATCATATTAGTTTCAAAGTTGAATTACTTCGACTTTTGAAAGACTTTCTAAATGTTTGAGTTTCACCTGTAAGACAATGTACAATCGTAGTGACAGTTACCTGGATCTCCTGCATGAGTTTACCGACTTTCTGGACAGAGGACTCTTTAAGTTTTAGAAGCTTTGATTGTTCAAGAAGCTTTCTCTTCATCTCTCCAAGATTCCCCTCCAACTCCTGGAGCCTCTTTCTGCGCTGTTCACTAAGTCTGCACCAAGGCACAAGATCAATCCCCATTCATCACATAGATAAGTGAAATACACACGGACATACATACTTGGCCTGATTCGTGTCTTTCTTAGCAGACTGTAAAGCCAAAACAAGATCTTCCTTCTCCTTTTGCAGAGCGTTCACAGCCGTCTGGAGTACTTGTACACTTTTCTGTACACAAGTGTCAAAGTCAATCCCCATTTTTATATCCCACACACTTATTATCGCTGCGTCACCTGGTGCTCCGACTGCATTGGCTCCAGCTGACTGTCATTCTGGCACATTTTCTTGACATACGCTTCTTTTAAACTCAACACTTTGTTAAGTTCGATGAGTTCCTTTGAGAGCTGTGCTTGGCGGAGCGCATGATGGGCGGTGAAAGCTTCCGGGGAGTCTTTACCCGAAGAGGCTGTAGCATCCTAATAGAGGCAGAACCGGATGAATACTATTGTCCTTTTACCAGACAAAGCATCAAGACATGGAGTTTTGTAATAACCACAAACTATACGTACGGCTGATGAGTTTTGGTTCCCATTTGCACATGTCTCTTGCTTGTCCTCTGTGCCCATTGCGTCAATAGTAGCGGCCATTTCTTCACTTTCATTCTTAAAAAGTAACAGTTATGTGACGGGGGGCAGTTTTTACAAAGGTATGTAACCCACGTATTAAAAAATTTGCAAACCTTAAGTTCCAACACAAGGTCTTGCAGATTTTTCATAATTTCAAGATTCTCCTTCAGCTCTTGGTCTTCAAGGCTTACCAACAGCTTCTCAAGGTCTATAGCACATCTGGAGAAATGCCAATATGAATGTTACTTTAGCTGGTGAATGCTGAAGTGGAGTTTGCCTTTGACTTACGCTTCATGTTGACGTAGTTGTTCCAGTTTGCTCAACAGTTTCTCATTGGTTTGTTCTGTCTAAAAGAATGTAGGTATTAGTCCCTTTTAAAAACCATACCATATCAGTGGAAGTCAAAATCCCATAATCATCATCATAATTTTAATTTGAAATGATTGAAGTTTAAAACATGTAAGCATATCCCTAAATGACCTCTTAAAGAGCGCTAAAAACTCATTTAACTTCTATGCAAGAATAGTTTTTACCACAATTATCTTCTCAAACATGAAGGCAGTTTGTCCAGCTGCCTCACTCAGCTCGCGGCTCAACTTGCTGTTTTCATCCTGGAGAGCGCGATTTCTTTCCAAGAGCTTTGTCACTTTCTCTGTTGACTCCACCCTGTGAAGCACCACAGTTTATATGCATTTGTGTGATTTTTCACTAGCAGAATTCCTAATGTCAAAATCTTTACCCAGACAGCACTGGTTCTACTCCTCCCCGGGCATGAAGGAGCATCACCTGCAGCTCTTGAACCTATACATCGGATGCAAAAACATATAATTTTATGGATCCTCCTTTCTCCTCTGCTCCCCATGTTGGAGGTTTCTCTGCTGGGAATATGCGAGACACTTCGATACATTCACTACTCCTGCCATGACCTAACCCTAACCCTAACCCTTCCCATACCACAAATAAATAAATAATGAATAAATTATAGAATATGCTATAAGTGGGCTGGGTAAAGAAATAAGAAAGAAGCAGGAACTGATTGACAGCTGAAAAATGGTGGAGGAAACGAGGAAGCGACAAATGAGAGGGGCCATGGCCAGTACCTGCTGCTTGAGTTTGTTTAGCTCAGCTGCTCTGGGGTCAATGTTGATGATGGGTTTATTTTTGATTTTGCGAGCTCTGTCAGCATAACGCAGTGTATTAATAGTTTCTTCCATGTTTGAGTCAGCTGGGCTGATGCAAGCAATCATGAGTGTGTGGCTGTTTCCTCCCAAAGAATCTGTAGAAAAAAACAGATTCATAATAACATAATTTTATGCATTTTGTCTGGCGTTGTGTTGTGTCACAATAAGATAGTTTATTTGGAATAAAATAATGAACAAGCTCTTTCTGTTTTTCTAGTGTTTCATTAGTTATAAGTAGTGTTGGTCTTTTGCATAAAATGCCAATATGATATAGTACCCGCTCGAAACCAGACGAAAAGTGGTAATAAGGTGTATGAATACTTTTGCTAAGCCGTGTACAACCGTTTTAGTTGTGGCTAAAACTTTGCAAGTAAAAATCAACAGGAAAAACTGGAAAGGATGATGTTCAAGTAGACTAAAATACACATTAGAAATACAAACTAACCTTGCAGCAGGCGGGTGAGCTTGGAGTCCCTGTAGGGAACAAAGGTATTTTTCTTGCTTTCATCCCCCAGAGCACTGATAACATTTCCCAATGACAAAAGACCTTTGTTGATGCTGATTCCTGTAGAAAACAAGAAAACTTTTGAAGATAGAAAAACGTTTAGCCAAAATGGTAAACGATTAGCTTGTTTACGGAAACTTGTCAGTGCATATTAAATGTTAGGGCACAACCAATTTACAGGTTTTCCGAGTGGAACAGTGTTAGATATCAGCATTTCTTTTTAGAATCTTTGTCCAACTTAGTATCATGGGTCAGTTCAGTGGTCAGATTCACAGCTGGACATTTATACTCTGTTTACATTTGGGGAGTTTACAACAATATTTTATTTATACAAACAAAAGATTAGCTGTTCATCAATTGTATTTCTTTTTAGGATGTGAAATGAGAATGAGTGATTAACAATGAAGCAAATTTGACTTCTACAGTCTGTATGAAAGTGAAGATTTCATGAGATGGTGCATGCTCTCTTTGTGCTATGTGGGTCATGTGGCTAAGCCCAGTAGAATGAGGTTAGAAAGTCGCTCTGGAAAAACATCAGCAGAGCAGAATCCAACTCTGTGCCACAACATCCACATAGGGCCTAATATATAATACTCAAACTAAAACATTGATGGACTGTGTGGTGCTTGGGAAAATGAGAATGAATTAATATATACACAAATTAATATATAAACTCACTTTTGTATGCCGCACAACCACAAACCACAACCCTACTTTGGGAACCGCTGTAAAAATAATTACCTTCCTTCAAGCGGTCTCCCTCGGCTTTGGTTTTTTTTTGCCTTTCGGAACCTGCCAAGTCCACAAGGTGCAACTTCGAGACTACGGAATCAGACCTGAAAAAGGAATAGTTACCATAATTAAGACAATGTGGCTATGTGTGCATATTTTACCTTGTTAGTTGGTTTGGATTGGATTTTAGTCTGTGCAGTCTTGTTTGTCAATGATATTTTGCAATTACATGTTAAATTTTGTACTTAAATCAAGTTAAAATTAAACGCATTTTAAGTTGATTAAAATGCATAGACAAGCCTTTAGTGTGAGTTAAAGTTCAAGAGACCCTTATATTTGTCCCACATTGGGGATATTTCAAAAAGGCAGGTATGTATCTTACAATACAGTGTTGTATTGTGAAGTTATTCAAGGATTCCCAGTTTCACAGAAAAACACACCACTAAACATAACAGCTTACTTATCTTTCCCCCGGCGTTGCTCCAGTGTGATAGTGAAAATGGCATGAGAGCGTGAAGAGGCAGCATTCATGGCGGTAGAGCCGACTGTACGAGCAGAGTTCCCCTGCTCCAGGCAGCCGACCATCTCCTGAGCAGAGATCACTTGCCTCTCAGTTAAGCCTACCAGCTGGGGGAAAAAAAAAAAATCAAATTTTACACAAGAAAACACTAGGACAGAGGTATAATAAGTCCAAGTCATCGACCACAACACCAACCTTGATGCCCTCTTTGGGGTCTTCCCGAATGCTGACGACTGGTTTCTCTTTACTTGTAGACAGCAAATCAAGAATTTCTTCGTTATAGATCTACAAGAAATGCATAATTGTCACAGGTATAATTACAACACTGAGTCAGCCTGAAAATATTGACACATTCAAACATTTTACAATTAACAGACCTCGAGGTAGGATACGACAAGGCCAAATTCACACTCTGTGACATTCTCTTTTTCTTCAAATATCCTTTTAATAACACGAGGTATTACTCCAACTGAAGGGTCACACTCTTGAGCTGCAGTGTATGTGCCTCCCATGGAGTACGTCTTCCCTGATCCAGTTTGCCCATAGGCGAGCACAGTGGCATGGTAGCCTAGAAGGAAGCAAGTTAAGATAAAGTGCTTGTTTACCACTGGTCTCATTCCTTAAGGCTAGGCTGAATATTTACATTTTTATGATTCTCATTCCATAAACTATTGTAAGCATTTCAACTTTCTTGTATAACTGTGCTCTAATCTAACTGTCACAAGCTTTCCATATGCACTTTTGATTTTTTTTGTCCTAAACTATGTCACTAAAGACTAGAGCCCCTTGCTCTAAACAATTTTATTTCATTATATATAAATAAAACTATATACACTGGTTGTATATCATTATCTCGTTTTAAGTTAATAATTATAATTCAAACAAAGCAGTAACAATGGAGCATAAGAAAAACTTAAACCCACCTTTGAAAAGGCCAGACAATAACGAGGACACTGCAGATTTGAATACCTCTTCTTGTTCGACAGTTGAGTCAAATACATAATCATAGGTGAACGCCTTTTCAGTTCCAACAATTATCTAAAACCAAGCAAAGAAATATGATTCTTATCAATAACCCTTTATATAAAATGTACTCATACAGATAGCAGCAGTCACAGACCTGGGACACTCCAGGCACAAAGGTGAGGCAGCACTGACATCCTTCATTGATTTCTTTGGGCACCAGAGGTCGACAACGCAAGGCAACCCGAACGGGGATCACCTTTGCATCCTCACTTGTCATGATGAACTCAAATCTGCCATTTAACAAAAATCCAACAGTGAAACTATTGACGTATCAAAAAAATGATCCTGAAATACATAATATGAAAAGCAGAGCTGTGTTCCTGACAGTGTCATCCTCAGCAACACTTTGAGAAATACATTTACAACGGTTTCAAGCAAGTCAACATTGTGATTTGAAGGTACAATGCACATTATTCACAAGTGAAGCTTCTCTGCCCAAAAGAAAACATATTCCCGTTACCAAAGTTCTCCAATACACATTACGCTACTAATCTAGTGTTTTAGCTACATCGAACAATTTATCGAAAACAATAAAGAAACAAATCGCATTTTACGACCAATTATGCAGGACTCTAGTAACTCCGCAGGGTTGATGCTTTTTTTGTTCATGTGACTATGAGAAAAGGTGACTAGTCACAATCCTTTTTACCCCAGATAGCTATAAAAACTAAAGAACACTTAGCTCTGATCAGTGACAGCCATACATGTTATGTCAAATTATTGAATGAATGTTGATCTTAGAAAAGTTAGCATGTTAGATCACGTTAACGTTAGCTGTTAGTTAGCATACATAACGCTACACTAGTTAAAGTATATGTTTAGCATAATTTCATTTCCTTCACGCCCAAATGTGAGCAAAGATATTTCTAGATGCTTGTATAAATAAACACAGTAATAACACAATAACATACCCACTGTGGTGTCCGTGAAATGTTATCCTTCATGAACTTTTACAAATCAATGGTTTTGCTGTTTTGCTGCCATTTGATGCCCGCCACTTTCAAACGCAAGCCCCGCCCATTCCAATCCAGCACTACTGCCACCATTAGGATCGGAGTGAAACAGACTAACATGGTCTTCTGAGGCAGGAAAAGTAAAAACTTACATTCTATGGTAAAAACACATTTTATCACAATACTTGTTGATGATTATTTGAATCCTCAGAGTTTATTGCGTATTACTTCAATATGATCGACGCAGGGGTGTCAAACGCATTTATTTTCATTTTTGTATTTATTAGTTTACATATTTTTGTCTATTGACAAATTAACTGTAGTTAACATGATTGTGTTTATTATTTTCTAGTATGTTTGGATTCAACCACAACTGGGCCAAATATCCAGAATAAATATAGGCCTAACTTAACAATTTCTTTGCCCTAGTATACAGGTGTATACCATCTTGTGTATCATTGTATTCTTTGTTTCTGTAGTAAGCTAATGGTAGGGATTTTACCTTTTTTATTTTCAAATATGGAAATCAAGACAAGGGCCAATATTTGAGCATAAAATGATTTTGAATGCAAAGTTTAAATATGCCCTAAAGCTTTTTGGAAAAAGGGTTGGCTGGTTAACAACAGTAAACCCCCTTTACCACACACAGTAGAAGGAGAGAATGGGGCAAATTTAATAGCTGATCTTTGGCAACAGCACTATTATAAACTTTTCAACTGTGTGCCTATTAAAATATATAGTGTTGAAACTGTTGATTATGTTGAAACTATCACCACCCAAGAGGTTTATCAAGCTGTCAATGTCTGATAATAAATCCACTGGAGCAGACCAGATTTCATCTTATGCCAGTGTGGCTCCTCTCCTGGCAGCATGTTTTAATGCCTTTGTTGTGCTTTGGTTCATTCCTAACCCCATGATGAACATTTGGTTTTAAAGTAAATCATGGATATGCGTGCTATTATGTAACTATAGAAGTAAATTTTTACTTCTAAAGTTACATATTAGCACGCACTGCCCACTGTTTTAACATGTTTCTTAGATGCCTCTAAAGATTTTGATTGTGTGAATCACAGGAAATTGTGTCAGAAATTGGTGTAAAGCAGCTGTTCCCAAATATCTAATTTGATGTATTTCTTATTGGTATATGCTCATCAGACTATGCAGGTCCAATGGAACAAATGTGTGCTAGAACCATTTCAGATTTGTAATGGTGTAAGACAGGGCAGTCTGTTGTCCCCTGTGCTCTTTCAGTTCTATATGAGCCGTCCAGGCAGCTGAATATGTGCAAAACTGGCTGTATAGCTGGTTGTGCTTTAATTAATCACTTAATGTATGCGGACAACCTGGTGGGTTTAGCCCGAGTTCAGCCGGTCTCCAGCAGTTGTTACATTTTTGGTCTGAGTTTAGGAAACTACAGGATGTGAAATACAAATCCACTAAAAGTGTAATCATGATCTGCCGGACTAAGGAGCACAGATTACTGAAGTTTCCTGACTATGACTTATGCTCTCAGAGAACACCTTGACTGTATGTGATGTTGTCAACCTTGGCCACAACATAACTGACCGTTTGGCCGAAGACAAGGACATGTGCCGTCAGTGTTATGAGCACAAGCAAACACTCTGTCTCGGAAATTCTCCTCCTGCTCTGTACAGGTGAAATGAGCTCTGTTTCGAGCCTACCACTCACCTCTGTACACAGCACATCTGGGGGTGAATCACAAAAAGTCCAGCTTTCAGAAACGTATAGTTGAATACAACGATGCATAGAGAATTTTATTCAAAAACCCCCGATGGACTTGAGCCAATGAACTCTTTGTTTTAAATCGAATACTTTGCAAGCTGTCTTGAGAAATCTGATGTTGAACTTTATATGTTGCCTGAATGATTTAATAAATACTGTGATTATTAAATGTATTGTCCAGTGTATGCAGCGGGGTACGTCACACCTCGCTGCTGTGGCATGACTACCTCTAGAAAGTTAAGAGGATTTTATTGTCTGCTGTTTTTTCTTATGTGTCTGTGTTGATCTGGATCTCGAGGCTGCAAAAAAATTATCTATCTATGCTTACTATTTACTCATCTTATTCCATGTGCTCCTACTGTAACATGTGATGCAACACTGAAATGTCCCCACAGTGGGACGATTAAAAGGAAAAAATAAACGAAAATCCTTGGTGTGTCCAGCTCATAGATAGAATGCAAAATGAGAAAGAAGCATTTTCTGCATCATAATGTATGTGCTATTTTAAATTTTAAATGTTTATCACAATAATATAAACTATTATTCATTGTATATTGTACAAAGACTGATATTGACTAACAATCAAAACAGATTGTGGTGAAGATAATTCTTTACCGTTAGATAATAAATACACCTGATGATATTGGCACACATTTAATTGTGATCAAATTGTACAGGCAGACAGATATTTACAATACTGCAGTTTGTAATTTAAGTGCAATTTCATTTAGGAATTTGGTAATTATAGCTTTAGGATTAGTGCAATAGTTTAAGGAGCATATAGATCAAAAGTAGTAGGAAGAACAAACACATTTTTTGTGAAAACATTTAGAGCGGTGGAAAGAGAATTTAGCTAATGTATCAACTACAAATTCATGTCTTTATTTTTAAAGGCATATTTGTTATTATATATTGTATATCTATACTCATATTTTTCCAAATGTTTTCCACTTTCTGTGATATAATATAATCTTTAGAAATGTTCGATTTCAAATAGATAAGATAAGATAAATTGCACATGATTTTATCATGCAATATGAGGATCTAATGCTTTGTATCTTTTGGGGTAACATCTATGTAACAAAACTATTTCTAGATAAACGCTTGTTATTAAGTATTACTTCAAATGGACAAACATTGAAACATTGGCAAACTGCAAACTTGTTATATCCCATACAAAACAGATGCTGGTTTACTAGTTCCCCTGGTGATAATGTATGTAAACATGAGTTTTGAAGATCACACATGTTGTCATTTTGATTGTGTACACTTCCAGGTTTACTACTACAAGGGTTTACTTTTGAATGCGCTGGAAACGGCTGCAGGTCCTGGCTCTGAAACAGTTGTTGTTTTGTGCTTTTTTCTGGCTGAGATGTTGCTGCAGAAGAGTGTGCATAGTTTTGCACTGGTCCAGACTGGAGCAGAGAGGATTCATGGTCCAAACAAGCGGATCAGGTGAAATTCCACTGGAGGAATGCTGACTTTTTGATAAATGCTACTGAAGCATTTAGCATTTTACTTTGGACTATAGCAGAGAAAATGGTCCGAACCAAGCGGGTATACTCCACCTTTTAAACTGTCCTGCTCCACCCAGAGGCTACTCCATCTGTGCTGCTCTGACCTGTCCTGCTCCACCCAGAGGCTAGAGCAGGACAGGTCAGATGCTGTGATGCTGTGACCCAGAGGCTACTCAATCTGTGACGCTGCGACCTGTCCTGCTCCACCCAGTGGCTACTCCAATTCTGCTGCTCTGACCCGTCCTGCTCCACCCAGAGGCTACCCCACCTCTTCTGTGACCTGAAGGCTTATAATAGATCCATGCCTGAAGGGCTGTTGCTGATTAATACTATTTCTAACTTTTTAGAATGATCAATTTTGTTTTTCATTTTTGCTGCTACTGGACACCTGACAGGCAGTTCAGTGGGTGATCAAGTTTTTCATCTTTTATTTAATTAATACACTGATATTCTAATTCCACGCAGATACGTGGGGTACGTCACAGGGGCATGCTTACAGAAACGACTTTTTCCTCCCTAGTAATGCGATGCGATAACCCATGAGCTACGCATTATGTGCAGGGATTTGACGCAACCTAGTTCTGAATCCGAATTCGACGTGCCGAAGACTGCGACGTACCCACAGACTGTTCACTGGGCTTTGGCTTTTACCCGAACCTAGAAGCAGCTGGGAGACCGGTGCGGATCCAGGGTTTTTGAACCCGAAGGATTTCTCCCGACTCTTGGACGATAATGCTCCAAATACGTGGATGACAGCCTCGAAACAAACCGTGAAAACTTTCAACTCCGCATCTGACGTGGGGGTGTTATTGAGATTTGCTAAGCAGGTCCAAGAGCAGGCATGATGCAGGTGCAAACTGGGGGGTAATGCTTGACGCGGTTCACTATGCCATGTCAACTCCGCATTGGCAGATGCCATTTTCCTCTGCTTTATTCCAACGCCTAGAATGCCAATACTGTGGGCCTGTCTAACTAGAAGTTCATAAGGCTGTAGTAAACTGGTACAATGAGAGACTACGCCGTCCTAGAAGCGCGCAGAATAGGCTAAAGCCTCTATGGGTCCTGCTAACTCGAGTTCCACACTAGGAGAGTGTAGCGGGGCTTCAGCGCCCTGCTGTCGGCTTCACATCTGGACTCTGCCTGCTGTCGTCTGCGGCCTGCCTGAAAATTGCATTCACTGAACTGTGCCGTGTAAGGGGCCGACAGCCACACTGTTGGGTTAAGGATAAGGTGCGAGATTCGCTTAGGTCGAGGCTGAAACACCGTGGTGCGGGTATATCAGGAGACGATTCACGCGTCAAAGCGCGTGAGCAGTGATTATACTGGTTAGCGTATGTTGGGGGAGCGCAAGCGTGACATTGCAGTTCATTCTCTATATACGCTTTTGAGTCGTCAGCCATAAAAAGCGTGGAAGTGGAGTATTGTCCGTCACACGTCTCAGCGCAGTGGGATTTGTACGTGTGGTCCGTGTCGCCCCCCGCCCTTCCCGCGGTGACTGTGATGGGTCGGAAGCGGTGTGTCGGTGCAGATTGTTCCAAGATGGCGGCCGGGTGCTGCGGGGTGAAGAAGCAGAAGCTGTCGGGATCTCCCGCGTCGGGGGGTCCTGGCGGGGTGGGGGCGGGGAGCGGGGCTCTGACAGGAACCGGACATTGTGGCTCTGACTCGGGCATTGGCTCCTCGGTGACAGTAGCAGCAGCAGCAGCAGGGAGTGTGAGCAGAGCGAACGGCCTGGGGGGTGCCGGGGGCAGTGTGAGCGGTGTAGGGAGCAGCGGGAACAGCGGCGGCACAACTCTGTCCCCAGCCCCGACCGGGTACTCATCATCCGGTCTCTCCCCAAGCCTCAGCCCAGGCTCGGGTAGTGGAGGCAGAAAAATGGTGGTCTCCGCAGAAATGTGCTGCTTCTGTTTTGACGTGCTTTATTGTCATCTTTACGGATACCAGCCCCCGAGAACACCCAGGTTTACAAACGACCCCTAGTGAGTATTATCTGTGCTCTTTTGTTGTTTCTTCTGCACAACAGAGCGAAGTAGTTCGAGATCTCCGGGTCGATAGGCTATTCTGAATTAACATTTTGGTACATTTTATTTTTCAAGAATTCAGCGAGCCTGCATGTTTCGACACTTTTGTAAGGCAAATATGTGTTTTCCCCTAAAAACTAGGGTTTGATTTAAATTACAGTCTGAGGCCTTGTCAAGTAGCTGTCAAGGCCTGTAGCTGCTCAAGCAATAAGCTAGCGCTAAATGATAGCGTTAGCTTATTGCATTTATGCATATAGTCAACGTGATATCCTGCATTATTCGCGGTAGATTGGCGGATCTCTTTTGATTGGTGTGTTTTGAGATTAAAAATACTTGTTTTAAGTTTGAGAACTGTAGGTTGACACACACATTTCAGAGCTAAATGCTAATAGGAGCTAACCCTAACACAAAGTAAAAGGGTGGAACAGCTCCGATAGTGTCCATAGACCGCATTTTGTCGCTTGATTCAACCCTGCACCCCCACCCCCACATGAAGATGAAATCAATAAATGAGACGCATACTTCTGGTGTTGTCATGGACGGTTTCAATCTAAAAACAGCTAATTTATTAAAAACAAAAACCTCTTGTCACACTTGACTAGCCTTTTCAAAATCGCGTAGAACAGTTTATTATTCACTGTAATGTTACATTTTTCTCCTGTACATTAAGATCTTTCATCGCACCACAAGTAGATGTTGATGAAACCAAAAGCTTGCAATGTCACTGCACTGAAAAAAAGAGGCCGTTTAGAGAGAAGAGTCGGCCCGTAAGTTGAATAGTTATTAACAAAGACATTAGTTTTGGATATTATTGCCCATGGTTGTTTGGACATTATGTGTATTCGGGACAAGGACAGTTATTTTTGATCCATTTTTGTATTTATTGCTACTATTGTAAACATCAACGACCTAAACATGTCCTAAGGCAGTCTTTTTGTTATTTTCCAGAAACGTCCGAACTATTAATGGAAATAAAAATGTATATAGTTTCCTCTTAAGTTTTCAGACAAATCATTTGCACACCCAGCATTTGACCATCACATACAGCCAGTCCAAATAGTTTTGTTTGTATTTTATGTTCATTGTATGGGGGTAAATCCATCTAATACTTTGAACACATTTCTGAGTTTTCTTACTCCGAAAAGGTTCAGGTTGTAAGGTTCATTGTTAATTGAATTGACCCACAGCTTCTGTTCCGGTTCAGCGGAAAAACATAGACTAATCAGCTGTGAACATGCACTCACACATCTTAACTATGTTAGTTAATAACTAAATGTTTTTCAAAATAATAACCTTTTTAATATATATTTAAAAAAAATCTAAATAACAGAGACAAGGCTATGAATTTGGGAGTTAATTTTTACTTTTTTGTACTTGCAGCATAGCTTGTCTATCAGCTGTACAATGTGCTTAGAGCAATTACATTTACGAGGACGGTAGACAGCAAGACTAGTAGTTGCTTATCTTTGGAAAATTGGTTGTTGTCTGTGACACGCCTTAAATGATCTGCACAAACTGCTTGAAATTTTATTATAATAGTGATAAAGTTGAGTCTTCTAGATTAATGGTGTTTTCCTGTACAGTGATGTGCTGTGAGAAATGCCTACTGTGAAGAAAACATGATTATTACTCTTTCTACTAAACCATGGTTGCTTAATCTTTTTGTGTTTCAGCCCGCTGTTTGTCACATGGAAAATAGGCAGAGACAAGCGGCTGAGGGGTTGTATAGGTACATTTTCTGCCATGAATCTGCACTCAGGACTCAGGGAGTACACCCTTACCAGGTAAGCAAACATTGTTAATGAGAATGTATTTTGAAGAATTGTGACAGCAATCTTTTGTTTCATCATTCCACTCTTCTTTAGTGCCCTTAAAGACAGCCGCTTTCCCCCAATGACAAGGGATGAGCTGCCTCGCCTCTTCTGCTCAGTGTCTCTTCTCACCAACTTTGAAGATGTTGGAGATTACCTTGATTGGGAGGTAGCTTATTAAGTTTATTGTATCTTTGGCCATAACTATATAAAGCATACACATTGAAATACGTCAATCCTAGGTGGGTGTTCACGGTATTAGGATAGAGTTTTTCAATGAAAAAGGATCAAAGCGTACAGCCACCTATCTACCGGAAGTTGCGAAGGAGCAGGGTGAGATTTGGTGTAGTATTCCAATCTATTTCATGCTTTTTTTTAGGTGTTTGGAAACCTAACTTTTGTACATAATCTTTTAAAGGTTGGGACCACATTCAAACCATAGATTCCTTACTTCGAAAGGGAGGTTACAAAGCTCCCATCACAAATGATTTCAGGAAGACCATTAAGTTAACCAGGTAAGATGCACTATGATAAAGTTGAAACCTGTACAATGAACTGCGGCTCCCTTCGAACTATTTTCTTTTCCTCAAATATATGGGCTTCCTTAACTTGTGACCTAATGGGCAATTATTTCTACTGCATCTCACATTTCCTATGTTCCTAGGTACCGTAGCGAGAAGATGACAATGGCTTATGCAGAATACATTGCCCACCGCCAACATCACCACTATCAGAATGGCATTGGGCACCCTCTACCACCCTACAACCATTATTCCTGACAGCGAGCCGCATGACCAATCACTGGACCTCTCTGCGGACCTTTTCCCAGGAGAGCCCGCCCCCTCCTGGTCTAGTTATTTTTACTACTGTACCATTTTATGATGATTGTTTCCGTTGCCATGCTGGCCGTCGTTTAGGCGGTGACATGGCAACGGGTGGCAACAGTGCATCAGCTGATCAGGCAAACGTTTTTTTTGTCTGTGACTACTTTTTGCAGCAAGTAGGAATCTCGTTCCCCTTTTTAAATTTTTTTTTATGGAATGCTTTCCATTAACCCTGAGTCTTTTAAGAAAATCTAATCAGGTGTTTAATCTGTGGATGGAAGGAAGTCTCTCTCTTTTTTCTCATTGTTCTAGCCTATGCTACAATTGTTATACTTTATCACATATTAATTATCATCCATATTGTTTTCTTTAAAATGTATTAAACCTGTATACCATGTAGCAAGGCAATTGCAGTTTCCTAAGGCTGTCTTATTGGATCAATACCTCTCAAAAATAGATTGATTGGTGAGGTTGGTTTAGCTTTGTAGTGGTAGTTTGAAGTTGAACATATATTGTATACTCCAAGGTTTGAATTGTAGACTTGTGAAGGCCCTTAAATAGCGCCTGCTTGGGTTTCTTTTTTGTGTGGTTCTAAATTCCTTGCTGTGTATCTGTGTGGATATGAAATGTTGTCTTATTAGAAATTATATTTGCCTATCAAGTCCTACCTATTCAGTTTTGTATTTGGGAAATCCTCAATCCATCTCGAAGAGAGTTTTATTGTCATTTGAGTTCAGTCTTAAAGTAAGATGCAAAAAACATTTATGAATTTGAGTAAAAGAGCAAACGGTCCATAGTTGATGGTACTATTCTATCGCGATGGTTTGATGGAAACTGACTATTCCTTAGTTCAATGCAAGGGAGGCTCTGACTCCTCAAAGCCATATTTTTGTTTCACACTTTCCGTGGGGTTGTGTTGTGTGTTCGTCACATTTGTGGTCAGTGTTTGTAATTTACATATATTGATCAACCATATTCAAGCTCCTTATGTGTTAGTCTCTGGGCTGTAAGTTCTCCTTTCCCCCCCCTTTTTTTCATGATATGAGGAGCAAAACATTGATGTACACAAAGTATTTTGTATGTAGAATTGGCCATGATTGTGCTCAGTTTATTTAACAATCTGTAAACATTCATTTTGTGCATACTATTTTGTCTGTGTAGACTTGCACAGTCCTAGCTACACTGTTGTTGGTCATTGAAAGCGTTCTTTTCAGTCTTTTAACTGCTTTTTTTAAAAAACAGCTTATTAAATGGGTTCTTGGTACTAAAAGTATGAAAGTTCAGCATCGGACGACACGATCTTTGAAGTTCTAGATTACAAAGTTATTGAATCAAACACTATTGTCCAATTTGAACCTTGCTTTTTTCCCCCAGCCCGTTACATCCACACACTTGAACTGGATAGAATTGTATTGAAGATTCTTTGGTGATCCATGATGGGATTTCTTGTATGATCTTTTTTTGAGAGGTTCTTGTTACTTAGCAAAGATAAGTTGATGACAGCCTTTACTGACAGACATGCTATTTTTCTTTATGCAAAATTTACAAGGGCTTTTGGCACTCCATCCACAGTAATCCGAAATGACCCAATTTAAGTTGTGTTGCCTTAAGAGAATGGAATATTGGACCAGTAGATGACTGTTTTGGTGTATTCTGGTTGAGGAACATTAGAAAATTTGATTATTTTACTATGGAAGTCGGCAGTCTCCTTTTCTTCCGTGTAAATTCAGCTGCCGGGCCTCTGTTATGTAATGCTGTGAACTGCTAGGGCACACATATTTCATACCTGCCACCAGTACAAAAGTGATCTGATGACAGTACATTGGAAACGGTAGAACATTCATTTTCTGGTCCATTAACCACAGCATAACCTGCATTTCTCTGCTGCAAAACCAAATTGATCATGTCCTTACATAATAGTTGCACATGCAATGTGTCAACTTGCATGTATGTATCAGTATGAGACCCAGTGTTGTATCCATTATGCTTGATCTATGGCTTACTCTTTAACCATTAAGAGATTTAAAAGACAAATATGGTGCTATCGGACCTCATATTGGGGTGGTCACTGCTTGTGACTGGTCATGCGGACTCATTTATCATATCATATATAAATATATATTTAAGATGTTACATTAAAGGTTTTCTCTCAATGATCTTGCTGTAAAATGAGGCACACTTTGATTATCACCAAGCAAACTTAAGCCCAGAGAATCTGTTGATGGTGGGATTTGGGATCAATTCCCTATGGGAAAAACAGAAGAGTCTTGGGTGCATACATGTCTATGGGGCTATCGAATGTACTGTTAATAGGATCTTGCAGCAACATATGGAGTGAAAATCCTGTGTGTAACCTTTTAATATCCTTGATATATGCAGATTTGTTTAAACTGTGTTTTTGTTTCAATACAAGTATACATCCTGCTGGGTTGAAAGGACAAGAAGTCACGCATTGACCCTACCCCCCTGTTTACTCCCCACACTGTGGGCCAAACCTCATGGCCTTGTATGTTAAGGTGTGTGACATGTCGCTCGCAAGATCGTGACAGTTGTAACAGCCGTTGCCTTTCCCAAAAGTTTGGATGCTCCTTTTCCTCAAAGCACATCCAGTTTTCTTTGTGCTGCTGAATTCTTTGACCTCCTCAGAAGGATTATTGTTGAAGAAAGCATCTCATGGTGGGTCAGTAGAGTTTAAGTACAGATGAACTAAAGGCATTGATACCTCATGGGACGGCAATAGTAGTTAGTTGTAGCAGACAGTGTTTTGGTTCCATACCAGGGTTAGAGTATAGCCTCAGCAATTCCTGACGTGTCATTCTCATATTTCGGGGAATGCTCGAGCTTGTGTTACCTTCGTATGTTCTAATGAACCAAAGATGCCAGCGGCCATGCCCAAATGCTGCTTACAGGCCTGGCTTCCTGTCCTTCCAAAACACCTTGCATACAACACGTTTTGTTTCTTTGTGTAATTGTTCAAATGTCTTGATTGGTTTTAGCAACCTGGTTAATCAATGAATTTCATTGAGTCTATCTATAGAGCATTACTTGCTCCTTGGATGATTTGTAATGGTTGAAAAATGTTACTTTATTTTTGCTATAATTTACAAAAATGAAAATCCCATGGTGTGCCTCCTAGCTTTATGGGTTTATAAATGTTTTCTTTCTCCCTAAAGACCAGCAGTTATACTTTGTATAAAAGATCCTCCCCCTCACTGTTTTTTTATGCCATTAAATATGAAATGCCTGTTTTCTTTACTCTGGACCCAGTAGCTGCACTGGTATACAATCGCACTGATTGAAGACTTAAATCAAAACAATAATGTCAGATAAAATAAGAACTACAATAAACTTGTGTTTGAGACTTTTATAAGAAAAAAAATAATTACAAAAATACCTAGTTTTTGTACATCAAATTCAATTCTTTTGAAATGAATATTTTGGATCTAGTTTAAATTTTGTTTTCTATGTTTTAGAGACAAAGGTGTGTCAATGTAAAATAAAATTGTTTCAGCCGGCCCAATGGGCTGGGAGGGTTACCTGGTGTAATTCCTTTTTTTTTTTATATATATATATTTCTCTGCTTTTAAAACTTGAAAAAAACATGATGGAACATTAAGAGCTGGGAATTTTAAGCCCACCCCCTTTTAGAACTAGACTCCTTCTCTTTCCCTGAATTGCTGTTGGCGTGAGACTTGAAACGGGCATTTATGATAGTATGACTCAACTGACACATTAAAGAAAAATCTATTGAAAAAAAGGGGGGGGAGTGGGATTAAAATATATATAGATGGGTTATTGGGGATGTAAGCAATGGCTGTGGAGATGTAGTTTTAAACATTGTTATCTTTTAAAATCATTTATTCAATAAAATTGACAACATATGTTGTGAAGCAACAATGCCTTTGCCTTCTGTCATTATTTACCAATTTATACACACAATTAGTATAACCTTTGGGTTTAGCACGTCTCTGAAGATTATTCAAAACTATGTTTTAGGTGTCTTTTGCAATTGGAGCAGGAACTGTAGAGACTCCCAAGTACATGAGTAAACTGCATTTATACGTAAATAATACAAAAAACATGGATTAAAGTGTTATTCTGCAGTCCCAGATATATCTTCTGATGGAAAAGGGACTATTTTGAATGCCTGACTGCTTTTAACCAAACACAGGTGTGAACTTCTAATTCCCAAAAAGCCTGACCCACAGGCCACACCACTAATGTTTTATACTGAGGCCATACATCAGCAGTACAAAGGACTTTGAACAAAACAACATCTGCCAACTGGACCACTTTAATGGTAACTACGGCACACAGACAAAGCATCCCTTCTTTACAGTGAAACATGTTAAAGTAATAAAAACATGACGTACAACTTGTCAATGATACGTTTGAAGTATACTATCAAATGACTTCATGCAAATGCCACAGACAACCTCTGTTGCACATGTGGAGTGATGCAAGATTTCCTGTAATGGTGACATTTCAAAAGAATCAGACTTACAGAACATTTATCTCAACACAGACATGGGTACAAAACTGTGAAACATTGATATTACAATTTAAATTGATAGTCTTTCACAATATGAGACGTGTATGGACACATACACATGAAATCCCTTCAATGTTAAAAACGGAATGATCTGAATGTAAAAATGCCTCGGTACACACATGCACTATCTACTTTCAGTAATGGCAACAGGAAAAAAGTGAACAGACAAATACTTAACATTGATTAAATATATTTTTTGCAAATGATGATTGCCCACATGAGCAAAGCCTTTAGGCATTTGAAAATGCAGTTTAAGCGTCTATAAGTTAAGTGTAACATCAGCATTGCAGGATAAACCCCGTCCCATTGCTCACAGGTAGACTCACAAGTAGACTTGCAAAAGGCTTTAATTAAAAAAAGCATAATAAAACATGGTTGTATAAAATAAGAAACTGGGCTTATAATTCCTATAACATTTGCATGCAAGCCTTTATGCAAGTCTACAACACAAAACACTGGTGCAAATTTGCAGACCTTGCATCTTGCATGTTCCTTATATGGAACGAAAGATTTGTGGAAGGCAACATTCAAAACCCTCTTCATCCACAAGCAGCTGCATTCAGTTAACTTTTTTCCCCCGCAACCGCATAGAGTCCAGCATGTATCTGCAGAAAGAGCCTGTGTGCTGAGAAAGGAAGGTCACGACTTTCCCATGTATTAGGGTGAGCAGTGTCTGGTGTCCCTTTGCCCAAATGCGATACCATGGACCGTAGAAGGGATCGGACACCGCTGGACACAGCATGTTGTTCAGGTTGACCTCTGTGACCTGAAAGATGCACCAACCATATCACATACGCACTATGGTAAAATGTAATGATGTGTCCAAATGAATGAGTGAAGGCACATGAAGCTCACTACACAATCATTCATCTCTAAACTAAATCACATTTCTAAACTAGTTAAACTTGTGTCTCAATAGCTTTCATTATTAATTGTATTGCTTGAGGGAGGAAACCTTTGTTATTATTCATTTCATAATATCAAAATAGCATTTTTTTCAAACTGCCTGAGCATGTGTGTAGGGTATTATGTGTGACCAGCAGAGGGCGGTATCGTACCAGGCCGAGGAACTGCAGGAAGACGAAGTGGTACAGGAAGAGGATTCCCGTGGAGAGCAGCGCCCACCAGAGGTCTCCCAGCGGCTCAGGCTTGTACACCCCTGCAAACACAGGCCAGTTCACATTCACGCCAGATCAAATACAACATAAACAGACCTATACTAAGATCTAAGTATTTCCTACTTCCTAGTCAAGAAAACACACACAGTATTTTTCACTTCACTATAATGATATCCTGGTGTTTCTCATTTTACAAATGCACCTACATGGTAGGTAAATCTAGAATACCTGGCTTTTTTCACCAATGAATATATTTTGTTAGTAACAAATCAGACCACATCATGCTTTTACTTGAACTTACTAAGGCAATGGAACTACAATAGTTTTTCCTTACATTAGGTACACTTTTTGTGGCTTAAATTTGATAAGTCAGCTTTTAACAATAACCCGCCGGCCAGATGCAGACAGAAATAAAGAAGGGATGAAATACTTAAAACCCATGTTCCAACATGTGGGCCCTCAGGTTGTACTCAGTGGGCAATGTTTAACTTCTCACATGTTCGTTTTTGCCTTTTCAACTTCCACTGGGCACCTTGAGTTGTTGTGACAAGCTCTCCCCTGTGTCCATACTCCACAAGCTTGCTCTCTTCTCAGCATGTGTGGCCAAAGGTTAAACATGATCAAAATGGCTTCAAGTGACTTTTCCAGTGTTAGCCTGTAAACACACACCTCCTTTCCTGAACAGGTACAGCGGAACCAGGTACAGCATGGAGTGTTGGATGTAGTAAATCTCCTTCTCAAACGGAAGCTGAGGAGAGAATAACGGGTTGAGTTATAGACATGATTTGACACCATGACATATATTTCATTGGCGGTGGAGGGTATGAGGACGGGGAGTGCATAGGCAGATTCGCTCCCATCAGCCTTGTGCCAGCTCAATGCTCTGATCCAGTGATGTAAGGCTGACAGGCAATAGTCTGAGCAGGAGGAAGGCTGTCTGCGGTGGTCTCTGTCTACTGCGTGTGAATTCATAAAGAGAGGAGCCGTGACTGATCTGCAGAGGAGTAGAGCCAAGCTGTGCTCAGAGCTGCCTGTGTCTGCACATCTGACAATCTCTGATCTGGGGAGACGGTGCACATTCCTGGATTGTGCGCTGACAAAATGGGACAAAGTGTGAATTTACTCCTGTTTAAAGGTTTAGGGGGTGGTAGAGATGTACATTCAAAAACTTCTTTTCGCCAAACAAAACAATAATAATACAAGGATCTTTGTTCACATCTTTTGTATATGAAAGCACTAACAAATACCTTGTAACAGGAAGTAATTTGAAAGTACTTCCTGTTTTATTAACTCAATGAAACACGGTGTAACTACATTATACATTGCTCTCATACAAGCCACTTTCAGTCCGTGTATCGATACTCCTTTATACTTTGTTTTTCACCTTCCCTCTTCTCGTCATCTGTAAGGAAGGAAGGAAGTAATTTGAAATTACTTCCTGTTTTTAATTAAAAGTTCTGAGTTGGTCAGATCTTTAAAACTTTGTTCTAAGGACATACCTTGGAGCTTTCCATGACAACACATGATTAGATAAAGTTTTATTGCCTCTGTAGGTAAACTACTCCTCTGCATTTAACCCATTCCCCAAAGCCTCTGGAGCAGAGTAAAAACAGAAGTTAAGGATAATTTTTCAGGTTGAATCAAGGATTGATTATAACAATGAACTGTGAGTTAAAGAAGACGTCCCAATGGCCTGTATTTTGAAGCGTGTGAATATAAGTCTAAAATATATCTCTCATTGAAATTGTTTGTGTTTGTATAAACTCACCAGTCTTGTGTTAACTACAGGAAACATTAGAGCCAGTAAAGCACCATTCAGCATGTGGACCTGCAACCTGCGGAAGAGAAGACATGTGTCAAGACAAGCCATTGCTCGTGACGAGATTTATAATATATAAACTTATCTCAATCTCGATTAGTCTCATGGCACATTTGCATTCAAATAGAGAGACAGATCATGGGGCTGAAGAGGAGGACTTTGTCCAAAACTCTTTTTTTAATCTATGAAATGAATAATGATGTGTTTGCCCCTGCATAGGTGCAATAAAGTTAGAGGACAAAAAAGTAGAATTGAAAATCAACATAGATCAGTGCGGACAATAGTTTAGGGTCAAAAACTGCCATTTGGCAGAAGTGGTGCAGGAAACATTACATTTGATTTTCCTAATATAGAAATATGTTAAATAGTAAATTGAGGTAATGAATAACACTTCAGAATGTCAGGGGTTTCACAAATGCAACTAGGGACGGTTGCTATAGTGATTGACAGGTTCAAAACAACCAACAACAACACACACGATAAAGTGTGGGCTTTAAGTAGCCATCACTCCAGAAGTCGCCATTTATAAAACCCAAGCGTGGCCCTCCATCTATCTCATATGACTGCTCTTTTCATCAAAGCGGCCAAAATAACTGTTGTGACAACCAAGGTCATTGGGGAAACCGCAGTGCTGTAGCCGTGTCACTTTGGATAAGCTCGGCTGTCAGTCCACTGGCCTCTGGACCTTTATCCTGAAAATCGGCCCCACACAACCATTTTATTAACTCAATGAAACACGGTGTAACTACATTATACATTGCCCTCATACGAGCCCCTTTCAGCCCGTGTATCGATACTCCTTTATACTTTGTTTTTCACCCTCTCTCTCCTCGTCATCTGTAAGCTGCTTCAACACTTTCTATGGCCTTCATTAGAATACATTTGCTAAGATTTAATTGTGAATAATTGCACATAAAGGACAGCCGCAGCTTGTTGTCCTCAAACTACTCAATTCTACAAATCAACTTTGGCTGTAATGAGTAATCAATCTTCGGTAACCTTATTTGTTGAGAGGTGCGATTTTAAAAACATACAAACGGGGAACTAATTTCATAAAAAGCATTTGGAATTGTGTAAATGTGTTTTTAATTGATAAAATGGTCTGTTCTGGGGNAATAAAGTATTAGAATTTCCTCCGATGGCGAACTCAGATCAGAGAATCAAACAGTTCAAACGCAATGATAAAAAAAAGAAAAAAAAAAAACTTGCACTGAACTCAAATAAGCAGCAAAACTAAACACAGGACTATTTACACAATATAGATGTGGTTGTCAGCGGTCGTCCTGGACACCTATGAAGCATGAACGTAATGCTTTGCGGGCCGCCATGTGTGAAATGTCACCGCATCATGTAAACGCCACACCCTCCCTTACTCTCTCCCTCACTCATTCACACCCTCCCTTACTCTCTCCCTCACTCACTCACACCCTCCCTTACTCTCTCCCTCACTCACTCACTCACACCCTCCCTTACTCTCTCCCTCACTCACTCACTCACACCCT
>JAPMNZ010913237.1:0-12935 GCA_029875035.1 Pomatoschistus microps
CACTGTGTGGAGCTTCACACAATTCCAGATCAAGAATACTCACGGGTAGTAAAATAGACCTATAACAGGCCATCAGTGATTCCTTGTGGTTCATGATCATAAGATAATAATCTGACGTTTGTTAAAAAAAAAAACATGGATAGGCTCTAGATATTGACTGTTTAAAAAAAGACCTGTTGTGATAATGAAGACCTATATGGGATACCTTATGGTCCATCTCTGAATCTTGAAATAAGAATTGTAGGCAATTTGATCATTCATACTTTTTTCCTGTATAGTCAATAGCACCTATTGTTTGGATGTACAGTAAGATATCCGTGTAAGAACCTCCACGGTTCTACATGGAATTCAAGTTTACCTTTGCAGAGTTCTGCTGGGAAGATCCCAGAGCGCCACGGTCCCATCACTGGCCCCTGCGAGGACCAGGGATGAGTCCGGGGCCACGGCGCAGACGCGCAGCGGACTGCGGGCTGGATGCTCCAGTGCGCACTCTCGGTCCCCGGTGTGAGCGCTCCACACCAGCACCGTCCCGTCTGTGGAGCAGCTGAGCAGGTGCGTCCCGCAGGACGTGAAGCAGCAGCAGTGCACCCCGTACGCGTGTCCGCGCAGAGGGGAGAACGGGAGCTCGCACAGATCCAAGCCGCCGTACACACGCAGAGTCTTGTCCCCGGAGCAGGTGGCCAGCAGGGCCGCAGAGAAGGCGCAGCCGCTCACCTCTTCCGTGTGCTGCCCCAGACTGCGCATCAGAGACACCATTTTGACACAGACACAGGACTCAGGCACACGGGGGCGTACTGGAGTAGAGAAAAGGATGGGAGGTGAAGTGTATGCAGGGCAATGGATAATAATGGATGGGAGGTGAAGTGTATGCAGGGCAATGGATAATAATAACATGAGCAAACACTGCTTCGTCTGCCTCATGGATCCAAGGCCAGCTTTATCGCAATACTTACTTAAGTAGACCTTTAAGTCTTATCAGTTCATGTGACCATGAGTAACAACTTGGACTTTGTGCCAAGTACTCTGCCAGCAATAGAACAGACAGAACAACAACATATACAGTAAACCATTGTGAACACAAATGAAACAAGATTTTTTTTTTTACATTATTTATTTTAAACACGTGCATATAAACTGTACTCTCAACAGATTATCAGGCCAAAGCACCAGTGCAAGGTTGTTTTGGATTATGAGCCAATTATCCAGTGATCTGTGAGAAAACATTGAACATTTTTGTATGTTTAAGAAAGAGTTTCAGGTGAGCATTTTGACTTAAACTGAATCAACGTGAGGCCCAATATTGTACATGAATCAACAAACATACAACATAATTTCCTGACACTTAGAACAAGTATATACAAACCAAGGCTTTTTTTACAATGGAAAATGTAGACATCATTTCACAAATGGTGGAGCAAGCTGAGTTTACCCAGCATGTCTTTGATATTTCCCGTGTGCTTGCCCTTTATTGCAGTAAACGTCCCCGTCACAATGTTCATACTGTTGCAAAATGTCTTGAGAGTGAATCAGATTCTATTCAGTAATTCCGTCCGTCTTTTGTCAAAAAATCTTCTCATAATGTGCCCTGCTTTCCCAATTTCAGAATCATCTTCATTGAATCTTTCACAGTTGTCAAAGACTAGGTTCACATCATCCATGAAGCTCTCCACATTTGAATACCTAGAGTAAAACACAGCACGTGTTTTGTTAAAGCAACACAAACATGGAACAGTGCACGTGTCAGAAGCACATACTGCTTATGGATGAGCTTGTGTCTGATGGTGGAGAAGTCCATGGGCTTCTTGACCACCTTCTTGTATCCTGGGACCGACTTGAGGCACACAGGTCTGAGGAACGGCCAGGCGCTTTGGTGGGAATCTAACTCACCTAACAGCTGCCTTGAAAATGAGAATTATCAGCATACAGAAACTGACTAGAAATGTCTCCAAGTGTCTCAGCAGATGATGGACCCACCACCAGAAAAAACCCAACATCTTACGTTATGTCAAAGCTCCACTGTCTTTCATTTACCCAATTGAAATTAATAAATATTCTTGCATGTTTTGGTCACTTTAGTTTTGTCCTGTAAACAATCAAATTCAATGTAATCTATCCCATATCTTCAATCTTTTAATTGTGAAATTGCAAGAAGAGGAGGTGGATCAAGTTTAAAAACACCAATGAATGTAAAGTATGAGAAAGAAGAATTCTGACTTCAGGTTAAACATGCTTGGTTCATGTTTACGTTTAAAAAAATAAATCTATGATTTAGCCTTTTAAGACCACGCACTTTCAAAGCACACTATGACTCCTTAAAGTAATAGTTCATAATTCAACTTGATAATTATTTTAGGACTGTGAAAATAGGATCATATTAAGTTAAATACTCACGAGCACATTGACACAATAGCTACTGGATATAGCTTTTGGGGTTTTTACAATTATTATCTGATTTCTATGTTAGACCAGTATCTGTTCATTGTGCAGACTCACTGGCACACCTCCAGCTCCTCTCTCCTCATGTCCCTCTTCACAGCAGGGTCCTGGTCTCCGTGGGAGCTGAGTGTAGCGTGGTCCGCTCTCCTCTTCCTGCTTTCCTTGACGCTTTTCCTTGGCGCACGGCTACTCCTGCTGGATGTTTCCTCTTTGATGAGCTCTTCGGACACTGATGGCTTACCGTTTGGTTTCACTTCACTGGGCCGCTTCCCTCGTCCAGATGTGGGACTGGGATGCCTCTGTGTCCGCTGGGACCAGACTCTTTGCTGAACAACACAGTTCTGGAGAGAAGCAACTTTTAATTGGCAATTTGTAGATAACACATGTTTGAATGATACAGGGCATTAATATGTCATGAGCGTAATAAAGGTATTATCTTTAATGGGGTATTTTGCAAATACTTCCTGCTGCCTCAAATTTTGTAAATCTTCTTAACTATGGCGATGTAAACCTTTTCCTGCCATTTCACTTTTTCTGAAGTCTCCATGTCTTTAATCCATTGTAGAACAGAATCAACCGACGCATTTTGTGAAGTTGAGCTTGAATTTGATTTGTAACTGTTATGTGTGAATCTTAAATCATGAATGTAAACACAAGGCCAAAAAAAAATATCCTTCTCTCTTACTGTGTCATTGTTACTCCATCTTACTGACGGATCTGAAACTAAGCATAAAGAATATATTTTTGAAGTGGTACCTTGCTTGAACAAAAAGAACAGAACCAGTCGCTCTCGGGTATGGAGGAGACCCGGGGTTCATGACAGTAAACATGGAACCCTTGATCACAACCGTCGCACAGCAGAAGCGATTCTTCATCATCTCCACTGAGACAAACCTGACACTCCTGAAAAGACACAAACGAATCATCTATGCAAATATGACATTATTTTCTGACATCAACATTTCTAAAGCGCTGACCACTTTCATGACTTGATTCCTGGGCATGTTCTTCTGGAGCTGCTGAATGCAGAGGACGAGCTGAGCAGAGCTGCTGACCTGAGCCACAGCCTTGTGCCACTGCTGCCTCCAGGGGGCGCCCTCATCTTCTTTACTGGAAAGTTACAGTCAAATAGTGCAAGTATTACATAGAACCACTGAGGACGGAAATCAAGACCACAGGCCCAACAGACACACAATGATTACTAATAAACCATCACACATTGAGGACGATCAAGAAATATATACACACACGTACTAACACAAACTGTCCTGTTTTATTTCATTGTTTTTATTTAAATATGTTGGTTGAGCCAATGTCTACGTTATATAAAAAGCATTATATTTTGACTCGAGGGTCTGATAGAGTAAACTATGATAACTAAGACTAAACAGAAAACAACAAGCAAACCTCATATTTTAGCGTGTTAAGTTAATAAGGTATTAAAGTTAAAATAGACCTGCTCATTTGTGGTCACTACTTCTCTGTTTGGGTGTTCCTTTACCTCCATGGAATATTCCTCTCCAGTTCTGCCAGCCTGCTAACGGCTACATCAAGAGGACTGTTGGGACACTGGGCCTGGAGCTTAGGGGAAGCCCAGTCCTAAGGGTTACATCAAACACACATCCCCTTTACCTCTCGATAGTCGTGTTATAGTTTAAAATAATGAGCAGCATGTCATAAAATTAACAATAACTTTCACAATAACAGTCAATTCAATAATTTCAGAATTGTTCTTCCAAAACTGCCACTGACTAATAATGTTATGGTGAAGATATACTTTATTGTCCCTGAGATACCTTCACTTGCAGTCTGGCAGAAATGACTCCTGCCAGAGCCTCGACCTGTTTGAGCGCTTCGATATCCCACTTCATGGCCTGCTCTTGAACACACCAGCGGTCTACCATCTCCTTACAACCAGCTTGCTTCTGCAGCTCTGCTACATCGATGACTGCATCTGTAGAAAGACATTTATTACAGGGACATACAGGGGAGTTCAGTGCACATGACAGGTTTTTATAGTTTTGTCTTTACACGATGGAATGATACCTTTTGTTAATTCAAATTATACTTTTGCATAATTTAAGCTGCAGTTTGTGAGATTGGGCCACAACTATTTTGGTTATGCTCCATTTTGGTTTGCTTCGTTTTTCAGTGTAGAAGGTAACAATAATGACATTTCTGAAAATCAAAATTAACTTTAAAATACACTTTTTCATTCAAAGATAGGATTAATGCCCTGCAATTATGAAGTAAACTTACATCTTCAAAACTGTGATAAAATTAGTACAATTCTTAAGTTACATTTGAAATAATGTCAACTGAGGCAAATCAAATAATTAACCCGACCTGTCATAGTAAAAGGAATGGAGTAGAATTTAAGTAGAACTTTGCACATCAATTGCTGGGGCAGGTGTGTAGGAGAGGGAGAGAGAGTCTCGGTGCATATGGGGGAAAAAATGGTTCTTGCACACTGCTGTTTTTTCAAAAAATATATTTTTATTGGAAAATGTGACGTTTTGGTCCTGAAACCTTGCCTGATGAAGGTCTCAGGCCTCTCACAATTTCCAATAAAAATATCAAATATCATTTTTTTTGCAAGGACAGCAGTGTGCGGGAGCCATTTTTTTTGTACAAAAGAAATGTCAAAATGTTTCCCAGATCATTAATAGATTCACAAGCTCACCATTATATTCTTATGTCTGACAGTCCCTTCTACTGCCAACATCGCGCATATGTTTTATGAATATTGTCACCACTTATATGAGAAAATAATTTGACCACAGTTGATATGCACTGGCAAAGAAGAGTACTGTTCTAGACAGTTACCATTGTTACAGGAACATCTTTCAGCCGCCCTCCACCACAATTTCAAAACTATGTGCTCTTTGGAACCTTTTTTTTTCACATGAGCGCAACCTATTGGTTCACTAACCTGTTTTATGAAGGTAGAGCCGGGCCAGGTACTCCATATGCTTCTGTAACTGTTTGGTTAGAGCCCTCTCTCTGATGCCTCGACAATGAAGCGCCTTGGACAGATGATGCAGTTCTTCCACATTTGACATCCACCACCAGCCATTTAGCATGTCTGCCAAGGGAGACACATTCAACTGTGGCACATTTACCACTCAAGTTTTGAGACTAAGTGACAGTTGTCAGAGACTGTCGTCCAGGCTGTCTGGAGGAGAGTAAGTGTTGTCCATCTATTGCCCTCGTGTGTATGTGCTGGCAGTGTGATCCGTCTTACCCTGTGGGACGGGCAGAGGGCTGGAGTGCTCCTGGTGCTGGGCCACCTCCTCAGCAGGGGAGGTGTCACTGGGGGCCGTGCAGGACTGGGGCTCGCTGACAGTCTGGAAGGGGATGGTGTTCTCGTCACCCTGTGCATGCTGGGAGGCCAGATCCCTCGAGGGGGGTACAGCACTGCCAGCGAAGGGCAGGCTTGAACTTGTCAATTCTTTGGACAAGTCGCACAATATCTCACTCCCTCGATGGGTGCCAGACTGTGCAAGCGAGGAATACAAATACATACATGCTCATTTTAAAGGTTTTCATAATCTGACTGTGTGAATATAGCCAGGGCTTCAATGATTGACAGAAACGTAACCCGACCAACCTGCTGTCGCACGTCTTCATCTTCAGGCCTACAGGCACTGGAAGCAAGATCTGAACACATTTGTGAAGAAGACGAAGAAGGAACAAGACTAGAGTTGACAAAGGCCTTATTGCATGGAGGAAGATGGCTGATGCACTGGTTCACAAACGCACTGCTATCACGACGCAAAGGCACGGAGGGACTTGAGATACTTTTGTACTGGTCGATAGTAAAATGAGTACATTCAGGTAGAGATTCATCAGAGTTTGTGTTTGAAGACCCCCTTGCATTGTTGTGAATAGAGAGAGATGGCTCAGCAGCCGCTTTGGTCCCTCTCAAAAGTGACTTGTTTACAGTGGCGCATCTCTCCTCCGTCAAAACATCCACATGACCTGGACAGTATCAAAATGGTGCAGCCAAAACTGTCAACTTGTGTCTTATGATTGTTCCTTGGATTGTAAAACTTAAATTAGCAGTTACTAAGAGAGCAAAAGTCCTTTCAGGCAATTCTACTAGAATTCAGTAATTTAACACATGATTCTGATGAATGCAATTTTGAGTAATTACATCTATTTACTCTAAATGTGTATTGAGGTGAACCTATGCAGTGATATACAGTAGAATGGTATTGATATAATACATACCAATAATTATAATGGTATTATAATTGCTCTAATTGTTCTCCATGGTGTGCCCACTTTATTACAAAGACTTTTTTTCATTACAACAAAAGGGAGAATGTCAGTTTCTTATTTGCTGGAAGCATAACTTCCTCAGCAATTAAATGTGTCCTTTGAAATAATCTGGTCACATGTCTAAGTGCTGCGATTTGTGATGATCTTTTTTCACAAACCTAGATGAGTTTCCATCCCCTCGACAAAGACCCCTCCACACTCTGGGAGAAGCCAGTAGGACCTCTTGTACCGATCCTGCCCCAGCATCATGGGGCGCAGGGAGTACGAGGATTCCAGGAGCTTCTGTCTGAGTTCAGCCTTTTGCTATATAATTAGAAACATGCACATTACAAAGTCTGTTAATGAATAATGGATTACATGTTGTGCTGTTCATTAACCTTTGCTGCTTTTTTGATTTGTGTTTCCAACTCCTCCACACTGGCAGCATTATTGGTGTCTTCCTGCTTGCAAAATAACAAAATAAGTGATAGAACGTACAGAAAATGCAGAAGAAGAGGTCTGGAGCAGAACTACCGCTGTACAGTCTGATTTCCTGCCCTCCTCCTCTTCAGCTTCTTCTTCTTCTTCGTCACTCTCGTCTTCATCTTCCTCTTCCTCGCAGTACCCTTCCTTTCTTTTTCTTTTGTTCGTAGGAGCAGGGCACAGAGAGCCCTCTGCTGTTTTCATGCCGGTCCTCTTGGCATGAGTGCTTCTCAGTCTGAAAAGAAATAGCAGAAAAACAAACCGTTTAACATGATCAATAATCAATCATTCATTTATCGCTGTAGTAAAATACTTACTTGCGAAGCACTCCCTCAGTGATCCACTTCTCTTTCCTCAAATTGGCCATGTGATCTATAGTTTTGTCAATTTCACTGTTAAAACATAAACAAACGTCAATTGAAATATACTATTATCTATGGATGTAATAGATTACACTGCAAACTCTATGAAGCAGAATACGTCTCCTTTAAATGGTACCCGTAACATTTTATTTTTGTCTTTGTTGAAAATGAAAGAGGATGGGGTCGCACCTAACCACAGCTTTACAGCGGCAGAGCTTGTTCACCAGATAGGCGAGTATGGAGGCCTTCTGCTCTGGCTGAAGAGCCCGGAAGTCTTTGGTCCTAAGACTCTGGGCCAGAGAGCTCATGCAACAATCCGGTTCAGAATCACTTTCCATGTAGATCCTTAGAACCTCTGATACATTGGCACCGTCTAGCTTCAGGTCTGACAGAAGTTCTCCTGAGGCAGTTTTCATCTGAAGTATGGTTTAATAGATTTGAATAACTACAGTACAGTAGTTAGATAATTACAACACAGTAACACTAGATGGCTCTAACCTTGTGTGTGTGAGGTAGACTGGGGTCCCTCACAGCAGCAGAGACCATGTTCACCAGCAGCTCCAGCACTTTGGCCTCTCCGCTGTCCGCCAAGTTCAGGAGCCCTCCCTGAAGCTCACACAAACTCAGTGCTTTCAGGCTCAGCACTTTCCCAAATCTGTGCTTGAACTGTAGAACCATGAGGCAGTCTGAGAACGTTTTCCCAGAAAGAACCAGGCCAGGAATATGGGAGAGATCTGGAAGAGGCTGGGAAAAGGAAGCATTTTAATATGAAGTATTTTAACTTGACTTTAGATCTATGGTTCTGGTACTACAACCAGTAGATTTAAAACATGCTTTATTAACTGAACTACTGTCAGCAAAAGTACTCTGCCCTGTTTTGTATTAAAAATCAACCTGGATATCAATTTAATAAAATACAAAAAGTGCATTAGAATACCAATATTTGCCAGTTTGATTGATATCCATTTGAAATGAAAAAAACAAACACTTCCACAGGAAATAATCTGGTATGTTCAGTGTAATAAATAAAAGTATCCACTTGATGGCAGCATTTCAAACTTCTTCATCTAAGACAGACATCAGAATTGGATCTACAGTAACAAGTCTCATTTCAAGAATTACATTTTCTGTGACCATTGGCTTTTGTTGATTTATAATGAATTGATAAACAATAAAGTCAGTGAGTTTTTTCTTGGTACATTTTCTCCTGTGTGAGATTAATAATGCTTATCTTATCTTTAAATGAATGACATCCGACCTTGTGATCTGTTAAACAGAGGTCCTCTCTAGGTTTCTTCAGCTCTTGCAGTTCCAGTCGTCTCAGCTCCAGTTTTCGTTCTTTGTTCACCCGTTTCTCATTGGTCCTTTCGTTTTTCAACCGCTCTTTTTCCTGTTGTAAATAACAACATATTCAGTTCACACTCATTCAAAGATCCCGGGCACAACACACCTCTGCTTTCTTCCGAGCATCGACCTCTTTCTGTAGCATATGGTGTTGCCTTCTCCATTCCCGCTCCTGCAAAAGCATACACATCCACATGAATGTAAAGAGAAATGGGGCAAATATGAATTGGTATATTCAAAACAACATGCAGGGATCATGGGATGGGTTAAAACGGGTCAAAAGATGATTGTTAAACTCAAATGGGACACAACCATACACATACTATAGAAATAAAGGACATAACAGCAAAGGGCATGACAACAGAGAGTAAAAAGATGGTGTACCTAAAGTTTCAAATCACAACAAAATGTAACTATGTATTAAAAATAATCCAGTTTCTGCGCTCTCAAAACCATGAGTTTTCGCATTCATGAATTTTTCACCTGTCTTTTTGTAACATCTTTATTTTAGACAGAATAGAAACAGAGGACCATCCTCACTCAGCCAATCAGCTCTCAGCCCTAAGTCCAATAGCAAGTATGCAAATGACTTGATTTGTCCAGGTCTGATTGGTTCACAACATTTTACTTTTGCAAGACTCTTCGTTGGGACAAACAAAATGTATTATTATTGGAGAGAAAAGGTAGGTACCCCAGCTTTATAGTTACAATACAAGCAGAATTTCACAACCAGACACACATTTTTGAATTGAACCTACCCAAACCATATCTAGCCTATGCAACTCCATCACCTGGTAGAAACAGTTTCAAATATTTACAACCACAATGCAATAAAACAATATCCCCAAAACCATTTGAACAGTGGTGTTGTCATAATGTTGTTTAGTGTGGCTCTTCTATATTGCTATACCTGGTGCTTCTGGAAAAGTGCATGTTGTCTCTTAATTTCCCTTTCCTTAAAATAAAATACAAAATGAGTATACATGAATTGTATATCTTTTAATCTATCTGTGGCTATTTGTTACAATCCCACCTGACTTTGTCTTTCTGCTTTTAATATTTTGGCATTTGCAGCTTCTTCTTTCTTCTGTCTTTTTGCCTGTTGGTTACATTGATGAAATTATAAAAAGCACAGACCAAAACAACAGACACAAAACGGAACCTATATTACAGTATGTACCAATTGTGAAATTGTAATTTACAACCATTTTGAAAATTGATTAGTTGGCAGAGTATCGTTTACAGTCTAGAGTATTGCACAATCGTTTACAGTAGTAGTCTTGATCCTGAACATGGAATTTGTTTATACATTTGACCAAAACAAGTCTCAAGTGATGTCCCTGGAGTCTACCAATAACTATATCTAAATCAATTAGTTGATACAAATTTCAATAATTGATTAATTACATGAATCCATTAACTTGTTAGAGTCCAACAATTAAAACAGAATAAATTCTGTCATGAAGTGTCTGAGGCATGTCAGCCAAGCAGATAATCATCATTGGTCCATGTATATAATAATTGAACATTCTAGTATTTCTACTCAAGCCAAACTCAATTTAAATTGAAATTATAGTTTTTGATGCATAAACTACTGACATTTAGATATGCATGTGTTTTTAATGTATTTATTCGGTACATTTCACATGTACCCGTACTCATCTACAGGCAGCATTTGGTCATTTAATCCTATCAAAATGTTTTACAATGTTTCAGCAAAAACTTTTTTTTTTAAACCAACCTCGCGAATTTGCTGCGCACGGACTTCCTTTTCCAGACGGATTTGCTGAATGCGCCTGATCTTCTCCTGGTAAAAGGATGAGGGCCAGATCAAATGAATTAAGAGTTCAGTCATGCATGTTATAGAACAGACTGGGAGGAAGTTACAGCGTCTTATGCAAATCTCTGAGGGAAAATGTGGAGGACAGGTCATTTTATAAAGCCAATCGGCTTCAATAATTTTTTCTAAGACAATGTTTGAAATTCCCACTTTCCCAGTTATTTTATTTTCTCATATAGACATTGAAAGTGAAATCTAATTCTGCAACATCAAGTTTACGTCAAGTGCTGGTGATTGGATGGCTTCATCCAAACAACTGTGTTTGGCCTACTTTTTTCAAAACAATAATAATTTCAACAGAATCCCAAATAACTACAATTTGATACCAAAAGGTTAACTAATGCTAACTATCTATGACAGGCCAAAAGATCTCTAGAAAGTCCTGTGTCACGTGAAAGGGTCTTGTTTGATGACCATTGTAGAAAATGATAAAATGTGTAATTACTTGTTGCTTAAGAATCTTCAGCTGTTCCTTCTTTCTGCGTTTCTCCTCAGCCATCAATATTGCTGTTATAAAAAAAAGTGAACACTCATAGTAATTATACATTTAATATTGTACAAGAATGTTTAAATGTATTTACAAAGGACAAATAGACTAGTTTTACCTTGTTGCTTTTTTGCTTCCTTTTCTGCTTGTACTCTTGCTTGCCTCTCAAGTTTTTTATTCATTCTCATCTGAGTAGCTTGTTGAGCAATTTCTGAAAAATATGAAAACTATTAGGTCTTTTTCAAAGAAGTGTTTATGACTAATTTCATTAGCATTAACAGCAAGACCTGGCGATCCAAGATGTCTGCCCTTTCAAATCAATGACCTGTGCTCATTGGTGAATGCTCGTTATCTCTCTGCCCCTTACGGCTCTTAGCCCTTATGCAGTCTTAAGTGCCCGGTATTCTACTTCTGCAGGACCAGCGTAACACGTGAGTATTCTGACTAATCAGCACCATGGATGTATCATATGATCAGCACTGGCTGTGGACAGCAATGCTCGCTCACGTTGTTCTTATGCATGTGCACATTTGTGCTTCGAAAGGTGTGGTGAGCTCCCAATTTCTCCAGAGTTATAGGTTGTAGACCCCTGATCTTGAATAATAACCTCTCAGATAATCCCCCAGATCGATTGTTGCAGGGTAAACAGTGCCGTTTGTATCAACCTTGAGCCTCCAGTTTTCTCAGTAGATTGCCATCGACAGCATCTTGTGACTGAAACAAAGGTGGAGTTCCAGTAAATATTTCTTGGCCCTGATCTTTTTTCTGACGTCTCCCATCCATGGCAATGATGCAGGAGGCGATGGCGTCCTCTGACAACGGCACCCATTGTGAACCCTGCGTTATATATAAATTAAATAAAAGTGAATTTAAAAAAAAGGAATAATTTAGGTGAATGAAATGCAAAAATATAATAATATAATTACTTCTGGCCCTTCTTTGGCGAGGTAGAACTCCCCTAGTTGGATTTTTGTGCTGAAGCTGAAGTTATCTCGTGAAATTTCAGTTATTCCGTTTCGGTACAAATACTAAGAACAAGAATGATCATAGACGGTAATTTGTAAAATACACCTACACCATTTGAGGCATTATTATAAGTATGTACCTTTAGTACATCAGGATACTGTCGGAGCTTCTTTCCACAGGGAGCATAATAACAGACCTCTCCCTGCAGACGCGCCGCCACTGTCCGGGCTCGGGTCACTCTCTGCCAGCTGAGACAGAAATAATATCCAATAGCTCAAATAAATAAAAATGTTTGACAGACGCTATGAGATTCAAGTCAGAATATTTTGACTTACAGTTGAAAATGAGATTCATCTTGTAAAAGGATGAGAATAAAATCTAAACATTATTTTAAGGTCGAAGCAAGAAAACATTTTAGTGATACAACTTTATTCTTGTATAATTGTGAGAAGAAAAGTCTTCTGACCTTTTAACATTAGTGTGATAGTCAAAATAAAGATGACATGTAATCACAAACGCACAAAGCGCTTCCCTTTGTATTATATTTGCCCATAATATATACTGTGGGTTCTCTAGAAAAAAGATTTGTATGGAACTGACACCTCAATTTACTCAAGCCCTCGTTCACAATTCATTTGGTATTAGTACGGCCATCGACTGCCGGAAATTGAACAACATGAACAAGTAAAAGTATTTATTGACAGAACGGCTCGGAGTCTGGCAGGGGATTAAAGTGATTGTCCGCAGTTTGTCA
>JAPMNZ010913239.1:0-10036 GCA_029875035.1 Pomatoschistus microps
TAAATAGTGACGCTACCCTCAAGCTACTGAGAAATGTAGTTAAGCTAGTAGCGACGCTACTTGTAGCGACGCTACTGCCCATCACTGTACACAAGCCACAAAATGTTTGTATCATGTTATTGCTGGGTTGCAATCAAGTGGTCCAAAGGAGGCGGGGCAGGGGGCCATGAAATAGGAAGTCTTTTTCTCCTATTTGTTCAAAAAACGTACACATGGAGCTTTTTTCGGCTTGGTATAATTTGAGTAAAAGCGTTTGCGCCATATTGTGTCTCAGTCGCAAGTGAGGGGACGCATATGACTATTTTCCCAACGCAACTGTTTTGCTTGAGGCTGGGACACTTTTATTCTCATAATAGTTTGACTTTAATGTTGGGATATTACGAGTTTCATCTCAAAGTGTTGGCAAAAAAAAGCTTCATGTATTTGTATTTGTTTTATAACTCCTTTGGTTGATTCACTTGCTAAATGTACAACCCAAGCTCGACCACACGAGCTGCATATTCAGTGCATAAATATTTGATGGTGTTGTCCATGCTTGCATATCTTCCCCATTCGTATGTGTGTATTATATAAATATATATATCTACATACAGTAAATGTGTGTACACACACGTGGATGTGAGTAATTATATATTGCTCATGTATAATTGTTCTGTGTGTTCATTTTCCTCAATCTACCTTTTTGTAAGAATCATGCATCAACAACATATTTTGGTGCCTGTTACCAAACAGTGTAATTTTCTTAGAACAAAAGGCCAGAACAAAATTGCTGTCCAAATTACTGTGTTTTTGGATTTAGGCCAAAATAACACCCGGTTTAGTCAAAAACAGTTTATTCTGTGACATCTTTGTGCTTATGCATAAAAGGTCTTGTATTTAAAGTGGTGTTTTTCGCATTGTAAATTCAGCACGGAATGAAAGCGGTCTTTTGTCTTGACCAAACAAACAAAAGTTTTGTGCGATGAATAGAAGTGTCTACATTGGTTTCTCCAATTAAAGATTCTGTTTCTGGCCAGCTATTTAGATACAGATCTAGAGAAATGTTTTAATTCTATGTATTCTCTTTATTACATCGATTTTGGCTCCTAAAATTCCCTAAATATCCCTAAATGGCTAGAATTAGATCAAACAATATTTAGGTGATATAGCTGTGCGAGACGGGTGAATCCTCCATAAAGTTGACCCAAAGTTGTTTGTATCAGTATTAAATTAATATTTCAATACTGGCCATAGTATGTTTAGTATCAAATTGAAAACAAAATGACTGGTATACAAATTATATATGATTATGATAATATTATAGTAATTCTAACTGGTACTGTAAAAATTAGGAGCAGTGTGAAGAGGTAAAAACAATATCAGAAAATAAAACTTTTATATTTTAATCGCCATGTTTTCTTTGGCATGTTTGTGTCACGTGCGGTAAGAGGAAGAACTCTTACAGGAATGCAAAAATAATGATTTAATAACAAAGGTGAAAATAATGTCCAAGGTAAAAACAAACTGAACACAGGAACCAGGAACAAAGAACATGACAAAAACAATACAATGGACCAGCAACAAGGGCAGAGGAGCACAGGGTAGACACAGACAGAGGTGAAACACATCAGGGCAGGGCAGACCATCAATTCAGGGAACAGGAAGTCAAACTAAAACACAGGTAAAATAAGTCAAAATAAAGTAAAATAACACAAAATCCACACTATGACAGTTTGACTAAGCCTGCATTGTCCTGAATTTCACTCTTGGAAAGACGTATATCATACTGGCATTTGAACTGTCTCCATTTCTTAGAAAACATTCTAATTTCACATGACTTATCAGGAGATCTACATTTGTCCATTTCTTTCATGCTGCAATCACTACCTCTGTTTGTCTTGCCCTTTACTCTCTCTTTGGTCACATACATGCAGCGTCCCATGGCCTCTTGGCGAGGGAATCCTGTGCGAATACACTCAGCACATCGACTCTGACACACTTCATAAAGCGCGTCGGAATCGATTTGGCAATTTCCTGATCACCTTGAAGGCAAAGAATAAGGAGCATTTGACAGTATTCTTGGCAAATACATGGATTAAAGTAGCACTGCTTTATATAAACAAGGGCAAAATGTATCAATGTCAAGCTTTGCCTGGAATATTCCTCAGTATTATATTAAACCATAGCTCGATGAAGACCCAGGAAAAGTAGCTGGTTGCAATTCTTTCAGCTACTGGGGTCCATAGAAATCATGTGATCAACTACGGTTAACTTCATATAAACTTCAGTATAATGTATAATTAATAAAAAAATACATGGAAATTTCACTAGAATACAGTTGTCCTATGAATGAGGCAAGTTTTCAGTCCGGTAGATTCAACCTGAAATCTATACTTCAAGAGGAATTTTCAACCGCCTCTCTGTGTACAGTTGATGCGTCTTTTGCCGTAAAGTCTGTCACAATATATCGCTGTATGAACATTCAATGATAAATAATAATGCATCGGTTTTATATAGCGCTTTTTTGGACACTCAAAGTACGGTGGTGATAAACTACTATTTTTTATTTATTTATTGTTTATTTGGTTGGGACAGTACATGTTAATGAACATATCACTCCGGATTGTAGCCTTGGGCTAATTTGCGTCCGTTGTCCCACATTCGCACTCACAAACACACACTCATTCACCTTGTTTTTAGTGGTAGGGGAAACCGGAGTACCCGGAGGAAACCTACGCAGACACGGGGAGGCCGTGCAAACTCCTGTTCCGACCGGGATTCGAACCCAGAACCTTCTTGCTGAGAGGCGAGAGTGCTATCAAAACTACTGTAGCCACAGCTGCCCTGGGGCACACTGACAGATTCAGTCAAGAAAAAAATAAACATTCTACTCTAAAACAAAGGAAGGTTGCTCACCCATCATCTGTACTTCAGTTAACAGGTTTTCCAAACGTTTCATTCAACTAAAGTACAAATGATGGGTGAGCAACCTTTCTTTGTTTTGACCTATCCCTGTACAACTGAGAGTTTACACAAACTTATTCTATTCTAATGTATTGTGTAAACTAAAGGCATAATCAAACCAAGTCCCACCATTTTGCTTATTTGCTGCAGTAGTTTCTACAGGGTGGACTGACACTGACTGAAAGTCAAGCTGTTAATCTGTATCTGTACAGCGACCAGAATTCACTCACACGCCACATTCATCCTCTGCATATTATCATATCACCTGGAGTAGGAGTCCCAGATGGTTTTTGATTGGCACTAGCCAGGCTTGTTTTTGTTTGTCCTTGTCAGTGTAATGAAAGTGACCATGTCTGACCAATAAAATGAATAGCTGCTGGAGTGGGAAAGCCCAGGTGTCCTGTGGGGGCAGAATATAAAAATATATATATATATTTATTTAGTTTAAATAGACACAAGTCTCTTCAAAATGTGTCCCCTGCAACGGCTTCTTGAAAAGACAATACCTGGTGCGTCTATGGGACAAAGGGTGCAATATGTTGCAGATATCTTATCCACCGGCATTCTTGTCCAAAGACACAATGTTGTAAGGAGAAAGCTGGGATTGAGGCTCCATGCTCTGGATGTGGTCAACATAATTCCACCACTGCCCTGTGCTAGAACTAACGTATCAAATGGAGCATGGAGCTTCTGTTTACTTATTGAGCGCTATACTGCAGCCAATAAATGTTTAATGTTTGCATGAGGCAATTTGTTTAGCCCCCAAATACCAACACAATTTGCTATTCATACTTCATACCTTAAAAGGCCTATATAATTTTTATTTCATATGCTCATATTAGGCCTCACCTTCCACTCAAATCTCAATGTCAACAAACATAGTAAATATTTTATGGCCCATTTGTACAAAGTGCTCAACATGATGTTACTGTCCTATTAAAAGATAATGCACAAGCAGCATAGGGCTAACTATAGGCACTGTGTTCAGAAAAGCCAGCTGAGCACAATGCGCGAAAATAGCTTGCGTTGGATTAGCTTCAATACAAAATGGAATTATTTCAATGTGAACTAATCAGCAAAGAGTCCCCATTAATTGTGCATTATTTTGGTCCTTCTACTGGGAATAATATACTCCGAAATACAAGCATGCAGGTAGGACTGTAACAATATGTTTGTAGAAGTCATAATTGTACATTTAAAACGTTTATTTTTAAGTCTTTTGAAATGTTTTGGTGTCAACCAATTTTATACTGATCACAAGTAGCGGTGGGCGATAACTATCGTTGGCAATATTATCTCAATAGTAACTTTGACTTTATTGAGATATTAGCACTGTTTCACTTTTCTTCCTTTGCCTGCTTCACCCTTACCTACTTTTGCTCCACTTCGGCCCCTCTCCTTGCGTGTGTCTCTTTTAACACAAAACCGGCGCCGCTTAATTAGCAGCAAAGATTTAAACATGCTCGGAGGAAACAAACTTGTGTAAAAAACGCAGAGTGTAGCGTGACCTTACCTTTTGTTGTGATTGAACAACGCGGCTTTATACCAGGGACTAAGTTTATATACAGCTAAAAACAAAACACAGATGACAAGAAGTCATTGGAAAGGAAATTAAAACAAATGTGACAGAAGCACTTTGTTCCTACTTGAATTGACTTCTGGGGTTAGTTATAATATTGTTATATATGGAGACTTAAAAAAACATATTGAGATTCTCAGTGTCGCCCAGCCCTAATCACAGGCAGATCAGGGAGTGGAGAACTTGAACAACGATCCAAACAGAATTTTACCAGGACTAAATAAGCGTGAATTGGAGTGGACTGAAAAAGGAGGAAAACATTAATGTAGCTGTTGCGCCTCACAATAAAAATAGACAAATCAAACAATGTAGCATGATCATGACACACATCGAGATTCAATCCAAATTCAAATTTCTGAATTGTAATTTTAAGGGGAAGAAGATGGATGGATGGATGTATGTGGAATCAAAAGCTCTATAAGCTCTCACTTAAGGAACACGTATGGGCACTGCACAGAAAAAGAAAGTTTCCTGAAAAAGGTTTTTGAGAATATTATGAATAAGGTAATCTTTGTCCAAAGCGCAATAGTATATCTTGCTTTGAAAATCCAGATGATCCCTTTTTACTGCATATAGACCGTTGTCTCAGTCTGGTTACCCATCGTGCTGTTGCTTTACAAGATGCAGTGAGAAAAATCTTTTCCCGTGACCTTTTTGAAATCATCATAATTTTTTTCAGTTGAACACATCATTCATGTTGCTGATTGGATTCTCTAATCTAAAATTTTAGAAGAGGAAACAGGGAACCAGACTGATGTTGTTCTGTACATAAAATAAAGAGAAAGAGCAATAACTAATACAGTTGAGAATTAAATACACCACATTGTGTAATTGTGTTTAAATGCATTTCATGTTTTGAAGAATGAATACTTTTTGTTGTAATGTCTCTTTTGTTCAAACTTTTAACATGTAAGGGGTAGCTGCAACTGTGGTTCTTTAATTCGAGTTAAATAAACAAAAAATACACACATTCCTTTATATATGTTTTTTTATGAGAAATTATGGAACAAACAAGTTAAATTAATTCTTAAAAATCCAAACAAGACTCCAAATGCCTTGGTTCCTACTTTGCACTATGCCTAATTGTTATTACCTTGCTCTGGCACGCGTGAGCCAAGATCATTCACTTATCTTTCTCCCCCTCCTCTTGCGCGCGCTACTATCCAGTCTAGACCGCGTAAAACAGCAGATGAGAGGGAGTGGGGGTGGAGCCAGCCTTCTTAAGCACTGTACGGGAGAGATAGAGAGAAGTGTGCATGGAAGGGGAGAGCAAGAGAGGAAGGGAGGGGAGAGAAAGGGAAGCCATCGGCGCTCACACACAGGCACCGATTCAGAGCGAGCCCGGAGTAGGCATGGGTAAGCCACTGTAGTAGAGACAGCCTCTCCGCACAATCACTGAACGCAAACCGACCAGGCAATTCATAGAAGCGACCACTTTGCATCTTCTCAACCCACAAAATTGTTGGAGGGAAGGGTGATTCTCAAAGGACTCGGAAACCTACTCAACTCGACTGGTCACTACTCCTTGATCTCCCCGTCATCGGAGCATCTTTGCAAGAATGGACCTCCGGATGCTGCTGCTACTCGTGTGCTGCTTTGCCAACCATGGTAAGTTGAGAAAGTCATCAAGAATGGCTGTTTAGTTTTTGATGGTTTACTTTGTGTGTTGTAATCTTTAAAGGTATTGATTTGTATTGGACTAAAGGGATTCGACTGTTGATTTGAGTTGTGCCGATAGTCGAAACTGGCATGAATGGAAGATTTTAGACTTTTGTTTTCTGATCCCGATGCTGGAAAAGGGGCAATTCCAATCAATCATTTCCATGAGGGATAACAAGAAGACCTGGAAGTGAAGATGTCAGTTATACTCCAATCTGCATAATGCAACTATAGACGAAGTGGAAAGTCTCAGATTTAGGTTTTATTATTCTTTTATATATACATTCAAAAGTCTTCCTGGACTTTATGTGAAACTTTATTTTGGTGGTAAATTTGAACATAAGTGATCTAGCAATTACCGGACTAGTAAAATGTAGTTCTTCTCTCAGAATCCTTTTGATGTATTCATAATTACATACATTTGTGTGCACGCAATTCATAACAGTTTTGCATAATTATTGATTGATCTCTTTTAGAATTTTTTGAAAAGTTGTTTAAGATTTCAAGACAGATTCACAATGTATATTAACAACTCTTTGTCATTTCAAAGAGTATAATGACCTGCTCAACATAAAGCCGTACAGCGGACAAAACCACTTCTCTTGTTATTTAAATCACCCCATGCACAATATTTATCTCATTATGCGTAACATCGGACATGTGCCTTGACTGCTGATGCAACGGGCAGCGTGCAACAAAGGGGAGTAAATGAAATGAGTAACATACTGCTGATTGGAAGGGTTTTTAAGCGCTCCAACTGGGCGTATTGATTCCGGTTGCCCCCGTCCTGTGGCTAGTGATGACTTCACGTTCAAGCGCGGCTCAAATCCGTTCGATGAATCTGAAATGAGAGGCTGCGGGCTGCCAACGCGTGCCACGGACAGCCGAGTTTGTCTGAGGATAAGCAAGTGTGCCATCAATGAGCAGTATGAGAAAGTCAAGAATGTCGGCACTGTTTCCCATTTTTGTTCCATTGTGGTTGCTTTATTGTCATTTGTGGCTTGTGAGAACTGTGTTCCAAAACCAAGAAAAGTTTGTTTTCTTTTAAGAAACCTTTAGTTGTTTGGCTTAAAAGGTAGGATAATTTAGATTTTGGTTTTATATTTAATTTAAAACTTCTTTCAACAGTTGTTTTTCTACAGGTATGATCATTTGTTTATGCCTTGGTTTCTTTGCAATTGTGTTTTGTAAGAAGTAACTTTTTTCTAACCAGGGGCCATGCTAAGCTTAAAGGGGGTTGATTTAAAATTAAAAGTCTACAAAGGGAAGAAAACACAAACACACAATTTAGTTGTAATCTCAATGTGTTTTTTTGTAGAATTTTGAGCTTTAAGAAAAATGACTAACTAAAGACGGTTTAAGGTATGAGTGAAGTTGACAAATAAAGTTATTTTTATAATCATATGCTTTTCTTTCTTCGAACAAATGTTTAAATGAAAATCGTATCTGATTATTTAGTTATAATGCAGTATATTGTCATTGTCTTAAGGATTCTTGTGGTGGGCAGCAATAGTAATATTTTTACGGTGCTTTTCATATTTATTACTTTCCGTATCCTTGGGTCATATTGACCTGCCACAGTAATTCCAAAATATTCAAAATTTTATTTTTCTATCTGAATTTTTATGATTTTTCCTAACTTGACAACCCCTGGGTCATTTAAACCATTTAGACCCTAATATAAGGTATTTTTCTACTACTTTTGATCATCTATGACGGGTCATTTTGACCCGTGAGTAGCATGAGAGTAAAGTAAAAGTAGCCAGTGAAGATGAAAGATGATCTAGACAAGAGACTGTCTCACAATAAAGTAATTAACAGTAAAAATGGCCACAATGAAATACCTTTCAACCCATTGCCACTTTCCTAATCTCCTTGCTGAACACGAAACACCACTGGGTTGTTAAAAGCCTGCCTGGACCATGCCGAGTCATTTGCCTAACTCTCTGCGGTGGCTCTTTGTGAGGAGCTGCAAAACAAACACCATGCAGGATACGAACTCTGAGTGGCTAAGTCCTGAATTTTAATATCAACCATCCGTTACAAACCACCTCCTGTGTGGAACAACACACATTTGAATACAAAGGTTCAGGGAGAAAGCAAGACACCTTTAGTTACGCCTTTACCGGGACTGTCTGCACTAGTGATGGATGTTTGAATCATCTCATTGATTACACTATGAGGAGGTGCCATTTCTTGACCATCGCTTTGTGTAATGCCCTTTGTACGAACGGACTGCAATTCAATGCCTCAACCTAAATGACATGTAAATTTACTCTTCCTTTTGATACAACATTAGACATGTGCAACTCTTGATTGGTTATGCTTTGACCTTAGGTTATTCAGATGTAAATTGAATTCTGAAGCAATGCAAAATATGTTTTACTACAGATTTTGATTAGAAAAAAAGTTCAAAGGTAATTCCTTAGCGTGGCCATGATCTTTCCTTGGGTTAAAGCCATTCGAATTTATCTATATCAGTGGATATTAAGGCTGTAGTGAGGACAGTATTATGTTTTTGATCAATGAGTTGAGTTGAGTTGAGTAAAATAGATCCATTTCAAAATGTGTTACTCTGTCTGACTCAATCTTTCCTTATTATGTTTGAACATAACAAGGAATATGTATTGATGTACCAAAGTGAAGATTTGGATGCAGGTGATCATGAACTTGCTTGATGTATAGAGGGAAACAGCTAGCTCTTTTTCTTTCAGCACCCTTGTCATTGTTGTTTTAGATGGTTTGTATAATTTTTTTAAGCAACACTATGGAACATATGTGCTGCACAAATAGACGAAAGAAGGACATTTCGTAACCAGATTAATTCAATGGCTACCTGAGAAGAATGCAATCGGAGGATTCATACACACTTTGAGCCTGTATCACTTCAAAGCACTTTCGTCCTTACAGTACATAAATACCACTTTGCAGAATTCATGTTTTTTTACATAAACACTCAACTAACTGTATATACAAACAACTAGTGGACATGGGGTACTGGGAGTTCTGGGAAAGGGTTACATTGAATACTTCACATAATATCAAATAAAAAAAGGTGAAATTATATGTTTCACGCTATAAATCCTTAAAATGACTTGGAACATTTTGAACAGGAATATTTTAACATCATTGCCAGATGAAGAAAAATATTAAAACAAATACATCCAATTTAATGATTATAGCATTAAATTCAATTCAAAACTGACATCTTAAAAACGTGCTTCAGAGTGCTCAATTCACAAGGAAATACCATTGTAGTTAATATGGAATAATATGTTAATATGGAATAGACGTGTCACCAAACTCCATTGTGAGTGAGAGGATCAGAGTTGTGTAGTGCAGGTAGTCTCAAAGGTGTCATGAGGTTTGATAAGTTACGCCGTGTTCTCGTCTTCTATTGTGTGCACTTTTTATGAGGAGAAGGAGAAATAAGTGTTGCGGTGGAGTGGTTGTTTAGGAGCTGGAAAAAAAGTGCTGTTTCCTTATTAAGATCATTTGATTCTGGTTCACAGGTCTTTATATTATATTTTATGATTGCTAGTGTCGCCTTCAGTAAAATGGAGTTCAAAATGGCTCAGCCATGACAATGTAGGGGTAACATTTCAGATCAAAGCATGCAACTGGTTGGCTGTAAGTAGTGAATGAGATAATGAGATACTTTTAAATTCATGATCAGGGGGCCGCAATTATTTTCAGCCCGTTTTTATTAAATTGCACTGTCGCGTTTTCAAACACATTCAGCTAATATTTCCAGGATTTACATTTTACTTTTGAATATAATCAAACCACTCGGGAATGTTCGTTCCCTTTAAATGTTGTTTGTAATCTATAGATGCAGCTCAGTTCCCCTGGGAT